>LOJH01035355.1:2570-15787 GCA_001685095.1 Ellobius talpinus | reverse complement strand
AGTCAATAAAAATACATCTGAAATTAGCGTATGTACAGGCAGCCTCCTACAAGGTTGGTAGCTTCAAGAAGGAATAAACAAAATTTGATGGAAATCAAATGTAGAAAACTCTTGGAGGACCAGGCAAACTTTTGGCCAAGTCCAATGTCTGTCTGGCATTACTCTCTTTTCCATGAAAAACTCAAATACAGTCTGCCCATTTATCTCATTGCCTCCACCATAAATATTTTACTCTGAATGCTCTCCAAAATCCTATTCCTCAGTTTCCATCCCATTCATTCCCCTTTAGCACGCTAGCATATGGACCTATGGGTTTCTTTAGGATTTTATCCACCAGCAAAAACTGAAAACATTTTTTCCCCCTGAGACAGGGTTTCTCTGTATAACAGCCCTAGCTGTCCTGGAACTAGCGCTGTAGACCAGGCTGGCCTCGAACTCACAGAGACCCGCTTACCTCTGCCTCCCGAGTGCTGGGATTAAAGGTGTGTGCCACCACCGCCGGGCCTGAAAACATATTCTATTTGAGGGGAGAGACTTTTCCATGCCCTAACAACCTGGTTTTTCCCATGAAGGTGCTGAAGACAAGGATTATTAACACTATGTTTCAATCTTTGGTGAACCTCAGGAAAGATCTGCCTAAGATGAAAAGGATGGTATCATGCAAGACTGCTGGCAACAAAGACCAAGCTCCAAAACAATGAAAAAAAGAAGGAAATAAAAAGAACGTAAAAAAAAAAAAAAGATGGAGACAGCTCATAGCAAAGATGTCGAAATGGCAATTCAATACAGACGTGTGTATACATCAGCATCTGTACAGAGAAAGCATGTATCTGTCAGGGTAGGAGGACAAGTAAGGAAACTGCACACTTCCCTGCCCACAGAGTCATTTCTAACTCTGAAAGAAGTTCTTTATTCCAGCAAGTCTAAACCTAGTACCACTGTAAATAAACAAAAGATAACATACTTTGTAGGACTGTCATCTGCTAACAGGAGGATTCAATAAGTGATTTGTAAGGAAAAGCTAATTGGAAATAACTGTATTAAATAACCAACATGATGAATGTCTTACTTCAATAGTTTCTTCAATTTTTATTTGTGAAGTAATGATACTGTTTTATATAAGATTCAAAGGATGCAATCAATTCTAAATTAAAAAACATCTGAATACCAGCAGTTTTACATACTTTTTTCAGGTTTTATATACACATGAAATAAATCTACCAATATGTTTTCTCAGGAATTCACTGTGATATAGGATCAATTAGAATATAATGAGAGCACAAGAGAACAAGATGGGAAATTTATCTGAAGAAACAATGAGCAAAAGAGAATGCACAGATGGGTAAAGGTTAAATCTACCAAATAAGACTGTGGTAAATGCCAATAGTAAAAATGCAAAGAAAGTCCTATCCACCCACATCAAAATCAAGCTGACAGCCAAAATTTTAAAATTTCAAAAAACAGCCAGCAAGAGACATATTACCTAGAAAGGAAAATTTCAAATCACTACATGCTTGCCTTCAAAAACTGGATCATGGCAGATACAGAAAAATATTTTTTTAACGTACCTACTCTTATCCAAAATTCTACATCTAACCAAAATATCCTTCAATACTAAAGATGAATGAAATCATGACATTTTCACATGAAAGAGAATTAAGGATTCAACATTGGTTAAAACAAAACAAAAACTAAAAGTAGTTCTTCAGGCTGATGAAAAATGTTACCAGAGGAAAGAAAGGGAAAGTATCGATAAGACAGCACTCTTTTTAATGTTTGCAAAACACACAGCTATTTAAAACAAAACTAACAATCTTTCTAGGAGCTGCAATGCATGCATTTAGAAGTAATGCCAGCACAACTACAGCATGAGAGAAAGCAGCAAATAGACCCCTCCCCGAGGTAAATAGACCTAAGAAGTTTGAAAGACAGCTGCATTTTACCTGCTGTTGTACTGTATTAACTCAAAGTAGTCTCTAGTCTCTAAGACGCTAATGATGTATTTCAACATCCTCGGGAAGGTACAAGGGAAGGGGGAAAATGAGCAGAGGCAGTGCCTAATAATAAAATAAAACTAAATGATAAAATGAAACAAACAGAAACAAACAACACAATTCAATACTTCGGCCTAGGAAGGAAAGCAGAGTAGCAAGCAAGTAGACACTCCTTTCAGCAAGCACACACCACAGTGCTTCTGTACACCCATCATTTCATACCACTGCTGTTCTCGAACACAATAAGTACATTTAGATTCAGCGGTTAGAAAAAGATGAAAATAAAACTATGCTTACACTTTAACAAAAACTACAACATTAAACCAACGTGAAAACTGCATGCACAGGTTTTTAGCTAGTTTGTTTTTATGGCTCCCATCAGGATCATAAGTCTGTAGGAACACAGCAATTTCTGCAGAACTATCAAGTACATCTTCGTGAATTTTTGCTGATTACCTAACACATTTGCTATTTAAAAACAGCTGTGTGAGCAATTACTATTCTTAACTCAATTCCACAAACCATTCTATTCATTTCCTGTAATGAGGCCCAAGCACTCCCTGCATTCAAGTCTTAGACCATTAATTCCTGTAATGGCATCACATTGCCTCTCTACAAGAGTGCAATAAAATCTTTTCCATATTTTCCTTGTATTGAAAATTCTCTTCTTCTATCCCTCAAACTCCCATATATTTCTTTCCATTCACACAAAAGAAAATTTTATATTTACCACTTTCATCGCTAACCATTTACATATTATAATAATCTCTTGCTACTTAGCCCGTTCCTAGACCACATCACAAAGCCAAATGCCAGACACATGAGTCTGTCCACAAATATTTGCTCACAGAAAACAACAACAAAAGAAAACATATAAAAACCCCTGAATTCTACATAGTCATCAAAGAGGCAAGCTAACCTCTTATTCTTAATTTCTTAGGTCTCTGAAACAGACTTCAACAAACTTTTGCTTTGAAGCCAAATAGTAAATATTTTAGATGACAGGAGACCAACTAACTGTTCTCTACACCAACCACTCAACTCTATTACCACAGCACAAAAGCAGCCAGCAGCCACAGGTAATATGTAAACAAAGAAATAGCTAAGTTTAAAAAAAGGTATATTTACAATGCAAAACCATTAGCCATAGGCTGTATTTTGCCCACCCTAGTTTCTAGATCATGAGCCCTCAGTCACATTTTCCCCTTCTCTGAAATTTACTGATTTAGGTTTTAACGATACCTCCCACCCCCGTTTCTTATGAAGTCCTTTGGGTTTTTGTTTTGCTCTGATATTGGGGCAGGTGCTGAAAGGGCCTGTCCTTATCCCACTTTGCCAATCTATGTTCCACCCCAGGCTGGTCATTTTGCTTTACATTTTTTGTTTTCATATTATCAATTTATAAACATGCATTTCCTGCCTTTTTTAAAAAACATTTTTTACTTGCTTATTTACCTTGTATGCACAATATGGCACACTTGTAGAGGTCAGAGGACAAACTGCAGAAGCTGGTTCTCTACTTCCATCACATGGGTCACTGGGGATGTGATTTAAGTGTCAGGCTTGGCAGCAAGCTCCTTTCCCCACTGGACCATTTCATCAGCCCCACATTCCCTATCTTAAATCCAGTGTGGACTGTGGAACAACCATCTCCACATTCCTGCTGAAAGTGTTCTTGAGTACCTTGCCATCACCTCATTGTATGTCAGCCACACTGTATATGCTTTTCATCTCTTCCCCCATGCCTCTATATGAGATCCCACACTTAACTGTTACTATTTCTAGTACCACAGGTAGTAGTGTAATAGACCAAGTCAAAGAGAATTGGAAACTGGCAAAATCTTTGATTCTCCTCCTTGCTTTTCTCTATTACCTCCACAGTGAGTTTTCCTTAGTCACTTTCTCTCTTCTAGGCTTTCATAATGTATCTATTTAGACTCATATTCCTGCATCTCATTTGCTCTTCCTAAAGCACTATTTTATAATACATCACCTGCTTTAAGAAGTCCTGCCAGCACAATCTTGCTAAAACACTTCTCATACACATTCCTCCCGGATTTAGAAGCTGCATTTTCAAGTGCTTCACTGCCAGCAGAGTAAAATTCTTTAACTTGAAATGAAATGTTTATTCTAATCTATTCCACAAATGTTTGTAGTGAAAAATGCTAAATTCTGTCCCTTGTGTGTTAAACATCTTTGAAAATACACTGGTAATTGCTCTTCTTCTAACTATAACACACAAATAATTTCTTACTATAGCACTAACACAAGAGTCAGGGAGTATCATTGTGGTGTATTTGATTGCAGCCAACTGTAACCATAAAGCACCTTCACACTGTAGGATACACAGCATGCCATGACTACTTCTATGTCCTTTATTATTCTTCAGGACTTTTACATTCTCCCACAGATTCAATGTTCTACTGTACAACTTGCTCTGCAAAACTTTTTTCATTTTAAAGCAGTATTTATAAAGTACAATGGATGATAATAGTATCTTACTCTTTTGAATATAATACTTTTATTAATTCTTTGAAAATTCCCTACAGTGAATTGCAATATATTTACCCACTGCTCCCAACTCCTCCCAGATGCAGATGCACCCTCCATTACTAACCTAATTGCTTCTCCTTAATAGAAGTATCACAATTACAAATCTATGTCACAATAGAGAAGCTACACATTTCTTAAGAAAAAGCCATCTAACATGTCTCCAATTTTAGAACCTCAAAGCTGAATACATAAAGTGACTTAACACAAAGGGTTTTGTTTGTTTTTCTTTTCTCTGAGTCAGGATTTCTCTGTGTTACAATCCTGGCTATCCTGGAATTTGCTTTGTAGATCAAGCTGGCCTAGAATTCACTGAAATTCGCCTGCCTCTGCCTCCCAAGTGCTGGGAATAAAGGTGTGTGCCACCACTGCCTGGCAACAAAAAATTTACATACAAAACAACAATGCTGTTCAGCTTTTTACTTATCCATGCACATCCACTTTCACCAACTCTGGTGAACATCATGATTCTACAAGGCAGTGTTAATAAAGAAGACAATCGACGAACAGAACAAAGTTAACCACAGTGAGAAGGCTATGTTAAATCAACTTATATTACCATAATTTATGACAAAACTATATCTGCAACTCAAATTGCACTGCCTGTGGGGGCATAAAACAATACATTCTGGAAAACTGGTAATTTCTTAAAAATATTCATATATCCTAAACCTAATTTTACGTCCAAGTTTTACCTACAATAAAATAAAATAGAAAAAAGATGCCCTGAAGGATTATTCTACACAAAGAAATGTGAAGAGCAGTTTTACCATAATAGCTAAACTGAAAACAATCCAGAAGATCATCGATGAGAAAATGTACTAAGGAACTATGATACTACTCATTAAACACAATTCGAAGACATGGGCTAGTAATAGACATAATAAACGGCCTAATTCTCAAAATCACCAAGCCAGGTGATAACAGGAATACATAGATCAATCTAAAAACATTAAAAGTATAATGATTTAAAAAAAAAATCACTCTTTGCTGGGCAGTGGTTTCGCACACCTTTAATCCCGGCAGATAGAAGGCAGAGCCAGGCACATCTTTGTGAGTTGGAGGCCAGCCTCGTCCAAAAAGAGAGTTCCAGGACAGCCAGGTTGTTACCAGAGAAACCCTGTCTAGAAAAACAAACAAAAAAAGAAAGAAATACAATTTAAACATAAATATAATTTAAAAATCATTCTATTTGCTTCTCACTTAGCTATCTAGAAAAAGTATGAAAATCTTTTACAGGGTAAGTAAAACATTTTAGAAAATACATAAAAATCATACAAACATAAAAATGGTGATACACCTTTAATTTTCAGCACTAGGGAGGCAGAGGCAGGCAGATATCTGACTTCAATGTCAGCCTGGTATATATATTTGCTCCAGAAAAGCCAGAACTATGCAGTGAGATCCTGTCTCAAAATTATTAATATTTTTAAATGAAAACATTAAAAGTCTATTGATGGGTTCTAAAACCATTTTCCTGTGGCTTTTTTTAGCTACATATATATGAGTTACTTTCCTATCAAAACCCTAAGAATTGTGAAATAGTCCGAGAATTAACATTATCAAAGCTGTTTCAATGTAAACACTACTACAGACCAAACACACTTTGCATACACATGCCACAGCCTACGCCACAGCAGCACACATGTATTCTTCTCAAGTGCTGCTTTTGGAGTATTTTCTAGGACAGAACAGATGTGTGATACAAACAAGTCTAAACATTAAGACTAAACTCAGAAATTAGTACCCCAAAAGTAGAAAACCCAGTGAAGAAGGGAAAATGAGAAACCATCCAGAGAAAATTACATAAAATCTATGAGATGCAGCAAAAGTTGTATAAGGAAGGAATTTATGAAAGTGAATGCTACTGTTAAAAACAATGATCTCAATAATTAGAAGATTGGCTGCTTATGAAAGAAAGTAGACTCCAATCTCACAAAGACGTGCAAAATTGAAGTCAAAATTGATAAAAGACCTACATGGAGATGAAAAACTATAAAACTCCTAAAATAACTGAAAACCAGGTTACAGAGATGGCTCTTCATTAATTGCATGTACTTGCTATTCTAGAGAACCCAAGATCAATCCAGAGCCCATGTTAAGCATCTTTCAACCACCTGTAACTTCAGTTCCTCTGGCACAGGCACCTGCACTTAACTCACAAGTACATACTCACATATAGACATATATACATTCACATGACTAAAATTTAACTATCTATACATAACAAAACTGTGATAAGTGAATTTACTTTTCCAGATTCACTGTAAAGTTATCACAGCAGCCAAGATATAAATCAACATAGATTGTAACTCAGTGTAGAGCATTTGATGAGCACTTGCTGGGTTAAATTCCAGCACTAGCGGATGGAGAAGGTGAAAACATCCACCTATTAATAAATAGGTAAATAAATTTTTAAAAAAGTTTAATACACATAGGGGATTAATTAGACGTAAACCATTGACAAGAAATTCTGCCACAGGAGGCAACAGGGATAAACCTAGAATACATGTTGCTAAGTGAAATAAGCCTACCACCAAAACATAAATAGTACATGAAATTGCTTATTTGGAGGAATGAGAAAGGGAACCTTTATATAAGATAAATGGGATTCTACATAGTACACTACTGTTGGAACATAGTCCAGTAATGGAGTAGTGTGAGAATTCTGGAGTCTTGTGAGAACACTCCAAGAAAACAGGTCTTGAGATCTCAATTTCTTTCAAACACAGAATTTTTCTGAGAATGTTTTTTCATGCTCTTCTCTCTAGGTATAGCAGATAGGAGTAGGGTTACTTCAGCTGTTGCTATTCATATAACTCTATGGATTTTTTTTCTTTTTTGTCATGTCTGGCTTGTCCTTGTGACTGTAAGCTTCACTCATGTGACATTTCTTAACCCTCAAGTATAAATTGTCTGATGCTCTGAATAAAATAGGTTATTGCTGGAGACTTTAGTCCCCTTCATGTTTAGGCCCTGCTTTCCCAAGTTCACAACACCAGTCAGAGCTATACTGTGCTATACATTTCAAAACTTAAAAAGGTAAATCATGATAAATGTTCATACAACTTTTAAAAACATTATTAGCATCTGAAACATAAAATCAGGAAACACAAAAAAGATGAAGTTTTCTAAAAGTCCCTTTGCAGTTTCTATAATCTGAAGAACTATAATAAGGCTACTTATGGATTAGGTTATTGAGCATTGCATCTAATTTATTGCTTTAAGAAATAATCAATCTGCAAATCTGTGAAACTGAGAGACCCATTAAAAAGATATATTGATGCATAAACTAAACCAGAGTAGAGAAGAACTGGTATAGTTAAAAAGCTGCCATTAAAAAACTGAATAGCAAATGGGAACCAGTAAGTACTACACAAAGAAAATGTGGCTTCTATTTTTAAGTAATGGCACACTAACATATTAGAGCAATTTTTTAAAAAACAGCAATTATAAATAATTGGATAAAGAAATAAGATCAATTTAAAAACAAAAAGAAAATCAAAAAAATACTAGAAACCGGAAATGATCTTATAATGGGGAAAAGCCAAAAGAAAACAAGGAACAAAGTCAGTCAGGGAATGAGATCCTAATCTACAGGTTTTGTTCACTGAAGGCATTAAATTTTTTTAGTTTTTTTTTTATTTTGTTGGATTACAGAACAAGAAAATTGGAGGCTAGAATATGGCTAAAAATTGAGATAAATAAAAAGCACAAAGTAACAGAAGGTCCAAAAATTTACATTTATCTCCTCCTGAAGCCTTTGGCTAATCTCTGAAGAACTAAGCATAGAAAACATGTCAAGGAGCCCAAAAGAAAGCACCAGCTCAAAGACTAAAACAGCCAAGTACAGATATCAGTAACTGGAAATTATGAAGACGCTAATTAAAGGGGAATGGGTCATAATTTGAGCTTCCACAAAGTGTTTTAATAAAGCAAGAGTTCAGCCTTAAGATGGTCAAGCAATAAAGGCAACCACTTACCAGAACAAAACAGAACTATAGAAACTGACAAAAATAAAAATTTCTACAACCATTCAACACTTTCAAAAAAGGCATGAAAAAATAGCTACCTATGTAGAGAAATGAGAATTAACATGAAAGTAGAAAAAAGAAGTGTCCCACACTGTAAACTGAATAAGCAGAAAGGGACTTTAAAGCAGCTAGTATAAATATCCAAACACTCTTTAAGAAAAAAATAGTTACAATAAATGGGCATATTCTTTGTAGGAAGAATTATCTAAAATGGAATTCAAGAATTTAACAATATGTTATATGAAAAGAAATCTGCATGGGGTAATATAATGATGACTAGAATATCAAAAGAAGTTATAAGTAAAACTCAACAAAAATAAAACTAAAGGAGAAAATGTAAAAATTCCTGTTTGGTAATACTAACAGGTCTAAAATTCATCCAAGTAGATCACGGTGGGGGGAGGGCACAACTGACAGGATTTTCTCCAAATCAGTGAAAAACATCACCTTACAAGCAAAGCAAGTTCAGCAATCTCTATGCAGAACTATAAACCAATCACACATATGACTATGACAATTAAAAAGCAAAATAGAAAACGTTAGTTCAGGCAGAGAAAAAAGAATGTATTATGTAAGAAGAAAACGATTCAAGGAAATATGAACTTCTCATGAGAAGTAGTGAGTGTCAGATGACAATTGAGTAACATCCTGTAAGAGCAAGATGAAAAACAACCATTGTCCCGGACTAAAAGACCACAAGTCCAAGACTACTACTGAAGGTTTTAGGATGAAGGAAAATAACATACAATAAAATAAGAAAGGAAAGAAAAGAAAGGAGAGAGAGAGAGAGAGATTCACACAGAAGGCCTTTATCACATTTTTATGACAAAGCATAAGGAAGTGTATGTGGAATAATACTCTTCTAGATTCTTAGTCTTATATTAACATAGCAAAGATATTAAATACAAGACTGCATAATAACTAGGACATTAAGAAGAATGTAGAGCAACTGCACTCATGCATGGTGGGGAGGAACATAAAACGTGATAAAAATCAATTCAGTATCTGTAATTCCAGAAAGCGGGCAGAGAGATATGGGTCTGCAGAGCTGGCTATGTCGTAGTTCAGTGAAGAGAGACAGAAGATACTGTAGTCAACCTCTGGTATCCACACCTACATACATGGGCACATACATGACACAGATGCCTGCACATACATGAACATGTACGTATGCACACATATACTACACATAAAATATAAAGCAAATGCTTATTGAGGAGAAAGTAAAATCTTTCTACAGGCTAGAGACGGCTCAATGGTTAGGAGTGCTTGCTACTCTTACCAATTCTGACCAGAATTCAATTCCAAACACCCATATTGGGTAGACAGCTCAAAATTATATATAATTTTCAAGCTCCAGGGGATCTCGTGCTACTTTATGGCCTTTGCAGACACTCAAACACATTTGTACATTTGTATATATATTGTACATATATATATCTATATGAGACAGAGTCTCTTTTGTAGTCCTGCCTGTCCAAAACTCTTTATGTAAATTAGGCTGGCCACAAGCTCTCAAAGCTCCACATGCCTCTATCTCCCAAGTGCTGAGATTAAAGACATGGGCCACTATGTCTGGAAAAAATAAATCTTTAAAATTCTTCTGCACTATTGACAGAAGTATAATGGTACTGCCTTTAGGGAAAACATTACAACGATTCATTAAACAATTAAAATCAGAACTGTTAAGAATGGGCGATAGCCCACTGGCTATGAATGCTTACTGCACAATCATGAGACTTGAGTTCAAATCCCCCAAAAGACAAGTACAAAGTCATGTGTAGTCACACAAACCTTAACTTCAACACTGCTGAGGAGCTTAGATTCAGGGATTGCTGGCAGTGGGAGACTGGATATCAAGAGAATAAGACAGGGCAACAGAACAGGACAGCAGATAATTTTCCTCTGGCCTATAGGAGTACACACAGATAATATACTCACACCTAACATGAATATACAAGACATGCAGCCACCACACACATACCCTAAAGCCAAACACAGAACTACCCTATGATCCAACAAATCTGTCTGGACAACTGTCCAGAACGAATGAAGTCATAATACTAAAGCAATAAAACCACACTTCCATGTCCACTGTAGCATTAGCACAACAACTTAACCACGTGGGTGATGAATGAATATGGAAAATGTGATATAGACAGTACAATGTAGTATTATTTCGGATAGAAAAACATAGGAATCCTGTCATATGCAACACTGATGGACCTGGAGGTCAGTATGTTAAGTAAAACAAGACAGTTACAGACAATAAGTCCTGAAAGAATCCTTATTTTAGAGGAAGCCAAATTAACAGGAGCATCAAGTAAAACATAAATTGTCAGGGACTAGGGGAGGTGGTTTGTTGGGAGGCTACTGTTCAATGACTCCCACTGTCAGTTATGCAAGATAAGACCTACTGTACAACAACTGTACCAAATATACTATACTGCACACTTAAAATTTGTTAACTGGATAGATCTTGTATTATATGGATTTTTATAATAAAGAAGTACAATTAGGAATTCAAAAATGAAAATACTCAGATGTACACAATATTATCCAATGGAAGACGGGAATTGCTGTTTTGAATACATATCACCCACAGACAGATGTCTATGCCTTTTACCTAGGGTCTTTTTGTTTGTTTGTTTTTGTACCATGGTTTTTTTCCTTTGTCTTTCAAAAAGATCTATTCTTGTTTTCTTTACCCACAGCCACCAGATGATCTACAAATATACCAGCCTCATAACTATGTATGAAGTCACTTTGTTTTATTCTTTCCCCTAAGACAAAACAAAAGGTATTTCTGTACTTATATTGTGTAAACAGCCATAGAGGAAAGGGCAGGGAGATGGTAACTACACTGAAAATATGAAACGAGCTGCAAACACACCAAGAAAGGGTTCTACCCTACAGACTGCAATGAAAGGTCAGAAAAAAAAGTGTCTGATGAGTTTTGAATGTAATGGTTGTCTTCTTGCCACCCAAAATAACAACAATGAATATGAAGAAAGACAGCATGCCAGTGATGAAATTAAGTAATAAATGAAACAAAAGCTAACAGCAGCATTCTTCATTCAAATGAAACAGCTACTGTAAATGTCCTGCCCATTCTGCCCCACATTCATACTTCAATTACTTTTGCTTTTGTATAAGTGATGCCTTTTGTATTTTTAACTCCAAAAGCTGCCAAAACAAGCCCAAGTATAGTAGCAAATTTATTTTGGGTTTTGTTGGCTTTGGACCCCACATTCTGTTTTCTTCTGTGTGCCATTGTTGTTTTCACATTTGGCAGCAGCTCTAGATCTTGGCTTAACTTGGTTCTTTTGTTGATATGTTGTGTGTGTATACATATGCATTACAAAATTAGCATGAGGCAACAGTTTAGCTTCCACCACAATAAATTCTCAATGTGATAAAAGCCTGTGAACTATACTAAGGTGATCAAAAGGTGGGGGGAAGGGAGGAACTAAGTGCTGCGCGAATAATAAAAATCCAGAGACAGACATTAGGGTTCAACCTGAAGATCAGAAAAGCAAAGAAGCCAAGTCACTGGAGAGATCTCTACCAAGGCTCAGAAAAACAAAGGGTGATCCTGCAATGCTTTCCAGCAACCTCAGACTCCACACTCCACTGAATACCTGTCTTTTCCCCTTTATATTCCACCCAGCCATATCACTCCTGTCTCCACCTCCCTACTGCTGTAGGAATTCCTATGACCAGTAGCCTGTATGTTACCTGCCCACTTGGGCGTAGCCTCTTATGCTTATGTAAAGTATATGCCTGGCCTCTCTTCTGGAGGCATGATTTGGTTCCTGTTTGGTTCCTGTTCCCTGTTCGTGAAGAAGGCTATATAATCTGTGAGTCTACCCCTAAATAAATAACCCTCTATTATAGTCAATTCTGACCTAGTGTGGGATTTTAAGCATTCGGCTTCATCTGACGCCCCATGTGGATCCAGGTGGACCAGCTTAAAGGCCTAGTCAGTCCACAACCCAGAAAGGCCCTCCCCCACCGCCTGGCTTGCTTTTACCTAAGCGGTTTTCTGTAAAACCCCAACCACAGTAAAGGTTACTGCATGAGACGACTTGGAACTTTGCCAAGCTCATGCACATGCACACACACACACACACACACACACACACACACACCAACTGCCACGTTCATGGCAACTTGTGCTGCTTCCGGTTTGTACAACTGGCTCCTGAGTTCTGGGATTCTTGCTCCATGTATGGAATTGATTTAATTGCTTTTAATTTGTCAAGCAAAAAAATATTTCTCAGTATTTAATCAGCACCAAGGTGAAAAAACCAAAGTGGCTCAGGACTGTTCATGGCACCAGGTTATGTTGCTAATAGTGAATCTGAAACCACGACATCTGCTTGACAATAAAGATTATTATGCCTAAAATAATTTATCGGACCTCATAACAGGTAATTAATAAATCAATAAACTTTAAAGTTATATAATTGCAGACAACATTAACACAGAAAATGTTAGTAACTTTTTTCTAATACTATGATTTGTATTCTGCAAGGCTTATGGCTCTTGTGATACATCCATTTATTGAATATTGAAACTCAGATATTTTTCTTCATATTATATCCTTAAGAAAATGGTTTGATAACAGAGCCAAGAA
>LOJH01035354.1:0-11512 GCA_001685095.1 Ellobius talpinus | reverse complement strand
GTGTGTGTGTGTGTGTGTGTGTGTGTGTGTGCAGGAACTACCAGTCTTCATCTCCCTAACACTGACACTGCAAATGTGTACTACCATGCCTGTCATTTATATGTGGGTTCTGGGAATCCAATGCAGGTCCTCATGCTTGTGCAGCAAACACGTCACCTGACAAGCATTTGCAAATGACTCTTACTGATTCGTACCAAATAAATAATAAATAAGCCAAATAAATCCTTTCCTCTCCAACCTGCTTTTTTGTTGTGGTGTTTCACTGGAGCAATAAAACCCCAAACTAAGAGAGTTTAAGCATGGAAGGCCTGTGAACCAATTTACATCATCAACAAAGCCACTGTAACTTTAGATGAGAATGGGTAGAAATAGCATTTCATAGATCTGCTCACGAACTGGTGCAAGCATATGATCAGTAGCAAGGCAAGAAAGACTGCGTTTAGTAGCGCACAGCAACTGGACTGAAATGTTTGGTGGAAGAAGGCATACTGTTGTTGTTGTTTTTTTGTCTGAGAGCAACAAATTGATAAGCAAAGCTATCTTTTGTTTTCCCTCTGTTCTTGAAAACAGACTTATGTTCAATGCTGCCGTTAATACTGGAATATATTTGTTTGTTCAGTTTGCTCAACTTACATTGTTGAGCTATTAATACACAGCTGTATTTTATTCTGTGAGTTCACTCATCTGCCTCACTTGAGTCAAATCAATTTCTGTTTAAAACCATGTAAGCAACATTCAGATGTCAAAGTTACAGAAGTCTGGGTGTTCGCTCTGGCTGAAGTTGGAAATAACAATATTTAAATGCATCTGAGAGACTGATATTTGCTAAGTGATTTCACTTCTTGCCAGTGATTTAACAAGAAATAGAACTTAGCTGAAGACTCAACACGTTGCTTTGCAAATTCAAGCTTTAGGTGTTTTCTCCAAAATGCACTAAAAAGGAAGGCAGGCATGTAAGTTCTAAAGCTTCTTAAGAGTTCCTGGGAGATCCTCTAGCCCTCAATGAAACTGGAGGAAGAGTAACAGCAACTACTCAGGGGCCTTCTCCTTATCAGGTGTCCAGAGTCACACAAGGAAACTTCTGTCCTCCAGAGTCCAGAGCCTGTGGTTACGCTTCCAGACAGTACATTCATTAAACTTATAATCTTTGCTAAACCACTTGATATCCAAGCTGTTGGTGAGCCTGGGGACAAAGTTCAATCAACAGCCACCTTGCACAGTATATAAAACGCTAAGCCACATGTCACCCATCAGTGTATGAATGACAATGAATTCTAGAGAAACGCCCACGAGGAGCTCATCTGCTGTTTCTGTGAAGCAAGATCCAAAAATAGCAGACAAGAAACTAAGTGAGAGTTACCACTGGAAAACCACGCATCTCCTCTCCAGCCAGAGCCGATCATTTCTCACCTTGTTCTCATTGTTCTCACCAGATGGAAAGCCATGGTTAGAGAATTGGGCATCATTTTCATTGAAGTCAGCCTCACCTAAGTATCACAGGAAGCAGAAAATTTGGCCATTACTTTCACTTTTGATGAAAACTAGGTACGTTGGAAAAGTTCTCTTCATTCATATTTTTGAGATATTAAAATCATTCAATAAAAGTACAGCTGCTGCTTTAAAGAAATTATCATCTTCACACAAAGAGGAAAGCCCAGCTTAGAACTAGTGACTATAATGTAGCATCTGATTCCAGCATTTCTGTCTAATCATTAATATCATCTCTGACACACTTTCTGGTAAGTTATTCGTCTTTACTCTCTATCTGTCTATAATATGGTGTAACTGTGTGTGTGTGTATTAAGTATGATGGAGCTCAAGTCTTAGGGTAGATTATAGCCCATAGATTAAAATCAGAAGACCTTCTATTTTGCTCAGTTTATAAGCAAGATATTCTCTTTAAATAAACATTTTAATGTCAAAGTAAAAAAATCATATTTTATTGTATGTGAAATTGTATGGCATTCCAATTTCAGTGTCCACAGATGTAATTTTATTGGCATCCTATTCAATCATTCCCCCAGAACTGAGTCATTCTTTTGTCATTTTGGCCGTTCTGAGCTTTGAACCTCTGGTGTCATGCTCAATGAAGCACACACTCTACCACCACCAAGCTCCAGCTCCTGCTAGAACCCAGTCACTAAATTAGACTTCACATTTGAAATGCTTACTAACTACTCATTACAAAGAATTTTGGGGGACTGAGGAGACAACTCAGTAGCAAGAATGTTTGCTGTTTTAGGGCTTATATTTCTGTAAGATACCAGCAAAGAACAACGGGAGTGTGATGGGTTTGTTTATTCTTACTGCTTTTAGTCCATTGTTCAGGAAAGTCAGGAATTCAAAGCAAGAACTGATGCACAAGCCATGAAAGAGTTCTTCTTACTGGTTGTGTCCATGACTTATTAAGCCTGCTTTATTTTAGCACTGAGGACTACCAGTCCAGGAGAGGCAGCATTCATAGTAAGTTGTACCCCTACACATCAATCAGAAAACAAAACAAAACAAACAAAACAATCAGAAAACAAAACAAAACAGCACACCACAGGCTTTCCCACAGGCCAATGTGGTGGGGGCGTTTCTCAATTGAGATCTCTTTCCAAATGGCTGTAGCTTGTGTCACATTGGCATAAAACTATCCAGCACACTCCTCAAGCTTGAATACCTTAGTTTGATCACCAGGACCCATGTAAAACAGGACGTGGTGGTGCACATCTGTAACCTCTGTGTTCTTATTATAAGATGAGCAGTGGAGAAATGAGAGCTCCAGAAGCACACAGGCCAGTTGAACAGACTGTATGTGAGTGCCATTGGGAAGTCAAACTTCTCTCAGCAAACAACAAAAAGAGTGAGCCTTTCTCAAAAGATATGGAAAATTAGGACTGTTAACCATCTTGTCTTCTCACTTCCACATTCCGTGTCTTGGTTCACACATGCTTGCATTCACATACACACCATTTGCACACATGCATGTGTGCATTTATCATACACACAAAAAAAGGTTTCCTGACCCCTGATCTATGAATCACTCTCCACTTCTGACAGTTTCTATTTCTGATTATTGTATTTCCTCCTATTTTCACCTGCAGATGACTAAGAACAAAAAACTGTATTACCCGTTTAAAAAAATACTTTGTCTTGTTTATCATATACAAAAGCTGCTATATAGACCATGTCCAGCACCAGAACTAGGGTCATGTCAGTGATACCCATTAATGATGAAAATTTCCAAAAGATTATTTTCAAGCCTATGGGTGCCAATATTATACTATATTACAAAATATTCTGTCTCCCTCAAAAATGGCATTCCCATTGTGGTCTGTTAACTTATCCTGAGAGGATATAGCAAATGTCTATTTACTTCAGATAGAGTACTGAAAATAAACCAAAGTAAGGATTCCGTTCAACTGCAATGTAGCTTTTTGTCTTAGTTGGGTTTTTGTCACCTTGATGTAAGCTAGAGGAATCCCAGTTGAGAAAATACTCATACTGGTTTCCTTGTGGGCACGTCTGTGGGCATGTTGTTGTGGTTTCATTTTTGGGTTTTGGTTTTGATTTCTTTGTTTTGTTTTTTGTCTTTTTTGTTTTTTGTTTTTGTTTTGATTTGTTGTGGGGAGGCCACTAGTTAGTTTCCAGCTGCTCATCCCAGAAATAATCACATGGAAACTACATTATTTAAAACACTGCTTGGCTCATTAGCTCTGGCTAAATGTTCTGTAGCTGGACCTCGTCAGAGTTCATACTGGCAGCATGGCCCAGGAAGCCGAAGCCATTTCAAAATGGCGTGACCTTTTTCTACTACCACTGAATCAGAAAAACCTCTCTTAAAGGTTTTAAGGTTGATTGGTATAAGAAAAAAGTTTAGCAAATCAAAAACAGTAAGCCAGTAATTGTTCTTTTATGACCTCTGCTTCAGTTCCTGCCTCAAGAATTCTTGTCTTGATTTTCCTTCGTGATGTGAACCATAAGGTGAAACAAAGTGTTTCTTCCACAGGTTGCTTTTGGTCACAGTGTTTTAGTAATAGAAAGCAAACTAATACACTTAGTAAACATGAGTGGGGCTGCTCACAGTCATGTGGACAATGCTTCCTTATAGAGCACAGATAAGGGGTTACTTATCAACCGTGCAGATGACCTCAAAACAGCTGCATCACCACAAAATCCTACCTGTCATGGATGTCAACCTCATTAAATCTGCATTATGGAGTCCTCCTTAGTTAATTTTCTATACCCTATATAGTCTACCATCTTCCAAGATCCCTTGCAGCTGAGAGAGCAAGAGTGAGGGTCCTATGACCCTCCCCTCCTCCTACTCTGAATGTTACCATTTCTGTCACCATCACCATGGTGATAAAGAGTGAGGGTCCTATGACCCTCCCCTCCTACTCCTACTCTGAATGTTACCATCTCTGTCACCATCACCATGGTGATAACTACTTTTGCATCGCTCTGATTCAGTTGTATCAGCTACCAGGCCAAGGTTACCTTTACTTCATGAAGGTACCAGGATGATCATGGTATGGAGGGAACAGCCATGTTACAACAGGAAGGCACTTTTTTCCAATCTAAGATATAGCATGTAACCTGAAAGAGTTAATATAAAACATTTTCCACTTATTAAAACTTCCCCTTATCATTTATGGTAGACTAATTGAGCTCTGATCTATTGACTTTATATGAATTTATGACCTTCCCCTAAATACAGGCCCATTATTTTTATTCATAGTGTTATGAAGACATAAAACAATAGCATCAACATTAAAGTTTATAAAATACTAATCTATAAACCTATTATTTACTATGTGCTAGAGGAAAGCACTGAGAAGGCAGAGAATGGAATTCTCTTGACTGAGAATGGAGTCCTATCTTGGGTGTAGGAAATACTTAAGGAAAGTAAGGGAGTCAAATACCCAAAAAAGATGACAAAAGGATACTACTTTTAAGAACTGACCAGAATAGCAGAAAAATCTTCATTTAGACTTTTGCTAACTATCATATACACATTGCGAAAAGCATTTAATAAATTTGCTGACTTATCTGAAGATCAAGAATAGTGCTGAACAGAAATGTTGATTAGACAACACACAGAAAGGTCACTTAAATTTGGGACTGGGGTCATGGTGCATGATGGCTCATATACATTTTTTTCCTATGCAGAATATGTGGATTACTGATTCCCATTCCTTCATGTACACCCAGAGGCCAGCTGATACTTCACATGGTAGTTCTGTGTTTTCTCTTTTGAGAAACCTCTACATTGTCTTCTAGGAGATAATAACTTTCATTCCTACCAACTGCATGGAGATTTCCTTTCTCCACAGCAATCATTCTAACAAGTGTGAGCTGGTGGAATTGTTATTTAACCAAACCAGTCATTCTATGTGGTAAGCATTCACCAAAGCATCACACAGTGCCCACAAAGTCATAGCTATTAGGCAATGAAAATAAAATTAAGTACATCCAAGAGAATGCAAATGAAGACATGGCTTACACACCTCGTTTATTACAAACACTGCAGATAAGAACTTCCTGTTGCTGTCAGTGCAGACATAAGTCTAGTAAATTGGAATTATGGATGTTTTTGAGTAATCCTCAACTTGAAAGCAGCTTTCTGAGCTCTTCTCAGACAGCTATCCGATTATGCATGCACTCACACAAAGATTTGTATGGGGCAGAGTAATAAACATGCTTTCTCAGATGAATAATAACTTTAAGCATTAGGACAACACAGTCTGTCTTCTGATTTTTTTTTAAAACTCACTTATGCTTTCAGTTGATTTAAGCTGGAAAACCCAGAGGTATAAACCTTTTATCTTTAATCCATCAAGATACCCAACTCCAATAAAGAAATAGCTTGGATTTGGCTTCCAAAGGCCTCTGGCAGATGGGCACCTGCACTTCCGTGCTCTTCACTCCTTGGGCACTATTTTCCTTTACTGAGTATAGTCACAGCTTGTTTGTTTTGCACCAGGGATTGGTAGTGTGAGGGTTGTGCCAGATATTTATGTGTAACACATAAGATAAATTGATAGCCCCTGGGTGAAAGTTATTAGGTTAGTACCAGACCTCCTGTGTTTGGCTGCACTGAGATTAAGATGTGAAAAAGGCATTGCCCTCTTGCCTTGTGTCCTTCTATTTTATCCACTCAAGAGTCAGATTTGTGTAACCTGACATTTTAAGAGGGTGCCTTTCCTCTCTCCAGAGCTGAGAGTGTGAAAGCCTTGTTACTTGCTTTGAAGGAGTGTCTGTCCTTTCATCTTTAGGGAGTCTCTGCTAGCTTAGGTTGGGTCTACAAGCCAGGACTGGTAAGGATGTATTCACTGATCCTGAGTTTTCAGAGGAGTTACACCTAGAGCTGTTTGCTGCAAGGCAGGAGGGGAGACGCTACTCAGCCATGCAGAAGCATACATTCTGGAGAGGGATCAGCTGCTTAGAACTATTGAAAGCACTTTTTCAAGGTAATGTAATTATGTTGCCTGGCAGGTGACATGCAGCCTGAATATGCAACCAGAACACCAGAGCTCTTTACTTCCTGCGGCTTGCAGATGCCAGTGAGCAGAGACAGCAGTGAAATCTTTAAAACTGTGCTTTATTCAATGGGCCAGCATGAGAAGACTGCAGATTAACATCCTAAAAAATTTGTCTTCTAATTCATGTCCAGTTGGCAGTACAAACAAATCACCACATGTTGGTATTTCAGTTACAATAGTTTTTGTATCTGTGTACGTGAGGAAATTTTTCAGTTTCCTTGGGTAGTCCTCAATGAATTTTGATATTAGGATAACACAAGTTTTATAAAATAAAGTGGGAGTTTTGCTTTCTATGTAGTTCTTAGAAGTTTTACTTCAGAGTTTATATTTTCTCTTCCTTAACTCTTTTTATAATCACTTTGCAATGGAAGGATATTTAAAGCACAGTAAGTTTTAGCTACTGCTCCCATTTATATGGCAGTCACACGTGTGTTCTGATGGTTTCTTCTAGAGTGAGTTTTATTATGCTTCTAGAGGAAGTAAGTGTTCATCTCACCCAAGTTGTCGAATTCCTGACCATGGCACCTTTGCACATTCTATAGGGCTTGCAGCGCTATTCTTGGGTGAGTGGAGCATCTCAGGCTGAGCAGGACCTTTGGTTGACCTCTCAGGCCAAGTAGGTCCAAATCCCATGCTTCTGGGAAGTGCAGGAAACTGGTTTTCTCTTCTACCTGGGTGTGGCTTTTGATGTCTCTGAAGGTGGGTGTTGAGAATAGCCATCTAGTGACCCATGAGGTCAAACTTCCCCGGCCCTCTGGGTGGCAGCTCGAATTTACAATGTGAAGATTCCTGGTTGCTCTACTCAGGTGCTGTTTCTGTTGGAAGCAAAGAGATACCAATGATGTGTTCATTGGTCATAGTAAATCTTTCTTCTGTTCTGTGTTTTCCCCAAACCTGGATTGCAAGATGATCCATTACCCTGACTGTCCCCACAATGTAGGAGCAGGCTGGATTTCTTTGGCAACACTGTAAATGCCAGGGATGTAGTTATCAGACTCCAGTTCCCAGTGCTCCTGTAGAAGCCATGTGCCCAAGGCAATCCTGTCTTCCAGGTGCTCCAGTTGACTTGAGAGAAGTGCGATTGAGTTGAACTGTTCTTCTCCTGCTTCTAATTTGGTTCTGTGGAATTCCAAGTAGCGTCTGGTTTGTTTTAAAGAGCTGAGGTTTTCAAAGTGCTGCCCTGGACTATGGATAATGGAAAAACTTTCTGTCAGGAAGATAAACCTAACAGTGCCCGTTGTGATGACCTAGAAACTGTATCTCTCCTTCACACTTAAGATATTTACATTGTTTTATTGCTTCTGGAAGCTTTTATATTCTGTCTTTTGCTCATGGATATTGAGGTGTGGTGTGGAGATATTGTATGGAGATTGTGGTGTGGAGATATTTCAGCGAGGAAAGTGACTGCCATGAAAATGCAGTTCCGAGGAGTATGTCCCAGAGACAAGATGGAAATTTCCATGTTTGAGAAACTCATGCCCATCATCACCTCCGATACCTATACTGCTCAGGCAATTATTCCAAAGGAGGGTTTTGAGCCGGTCTGTCAAAGAAAGCAATGTTGAAGACTTCTGTGGACATACTGCAAGACTCAGACAGGCACGCTGACATGATCCTATTCATTCTTGACTTTGAAAACAACAATAACAACAACAAAAATGGAATAAAGCAAGGGACTTTTAGAAGCTCTGTTAAGTACTTAAAATAGTTTAAAATTAAATAAAGTATTAGCTTTGGGAACAATAGTCTTTGGATCATCACCTTGGGTCATGTATATAAGCATTTACATTCATAATTCTGTGTAATAACATCTTTGCCAAGTTAGCTAACTTTTATCTATATTTGACAGTCTATTATTCTTGAAACACAAGAATTTATATATTGCTCTAACAATATTTTATGGGGTCTGTGGGACAGCTAGAACGATAGAACAGTTACTGAAGTGGTAATTATGAGAAATTGAGTCCCATTTCCAAACAGCAGGATATGGTGTCATGTCCTTGTAATTCCAGTGCTGGAATGGTTAGAGACAGGCTGATCCCAGGGACTTGCTGGTCAAGCCATCTTACCTAGTGGACAAGCTCCAGGCTGATTAGGGATTTTATTAAAAAAAGAAAACAAAGCAAGGTGTTGGCACTAGAGTATAGCCACATGAGATTTTCCTCTCCCCTGCACCCACACCTGCACGTACACACACACACACACACACACACACACACACACACACAGTTGTTCTGTCTTTTTCCAAGATCACTCAGCATCTGGAAGAATGCAGTGACATTTTTAGAGGACAATGAGGGACATCCTCAGAGATGGTGAGGATAGACCTTTCACAGAGGAGTTCATTGCAGAGACTGGAAAGTTGCAGTCAGACTTATAACAATGTTCCTTGTAATGATATCTTACAGTGTTATCTCTAAATTTAATGCTTGAGTTCCACTGAACATTTTGGTGCAAATAGGAAAAGATTTTAAACCTTCACCTGACTTTACATCAAGATGAGACTTTCTAATTCCATTCCTGCCTGAGTTTCCCATACCCAGCTCCTGCACTCGACAGTTGTGTCAGCCCTCCACTTAGGGATGACTGCACATCTGCCCTGCTGGCAGGGGCTTCAGAGACACAGCCAGAGAGCCAGGCCATCTGTTAGAGGGACAGCAACCCAGGACTTTAGTGCCATTCAAAACTGAACATCCTGGGAAAAAAAGTGCCTTAGAAATAACCCATAAATAGTTTCCAACAGTGCTGAAATCACGTGAGAACAAAAATCTTTCAAGTGCCAAATGTACAAACGAAGCCCACTCTGGCTTTGCAGCATGCTCCTCCTTGACTCTCTTTGAAAGTCAGCATAGTGTTAGCATTGTTTATTTCAGGAGAAGGGTATACGTCCAGATTTGGACATATGGGGTGACTGTGCTTCTGGCCCATGAATTCATCCTCCCAAAGCCTGAAAAC
This sequence comes from Ellobius talpinus, assembly GCA_001685095.1. Taxonomy (NCBI): domain Eukaryota; kingdom Metazoa; phylum Chordata; class Mammalia; order Rodentia; family Cricetidae; genus Ellobius; species Ellobius talpinus. The sequence goes on along the minus strand of LOJH01035354.1, from coordinate 2,027 downwards.
TTGAAAGCTAACGTCTTGGCATCCTTTCAGCCAGACTCTGAGGCAGCAGCCTAAGTGGATCTTAATTTGAATGCAAGGATATAAATCTAATGGAAAAGACTCTTAGTGCGTATTATAAATTATTGGGAACAGTGCCTAGGATGCTGCCTATGTTGTCCACTGAAGGCCTGCTGAGGTATTAGGATGAAGCACCCTGTCTCTGTGCTCAGTGTCTAGGTGTTCTCTTTCCATGGAGGAGGAAACACCGTCTCCATTTGCATATTTTGCCAGGTAGAAGGCTTGCTGCAGACACACAGGCAGAGGCACTGCTTCCCTGGTACAATGACACCTCTGTTCCAGTACTGCTCTATCTGGGGTTTTAGTAGCCACTTCCACTCTCATTCCCTCACATAATTCTTTGCTAATCTAGTAACTAAAACAGATCATGTTTAAGATGAAGCTGTCTCTACCATTTTCAGACACTTACTTAAGCCTGGGCACGTGGGGAAGGCCACAGGGCATTATTCTTCCTTTCATAGGCACACCCCAAGGTCCCCAAGTTCTTTACAGTTTCCTTCTTAAATTTTGTAATTCTCCTTTCCCTCCATCCCTTTCTTCCTCCCTCCCTCCTGCTGCCATATTACTCCCCCATTTTTTGTCTCTTGAGGAACCAAATATTTATTGGCTATGTTTATATTGAATAGAATTAAAATGCCCTCACAATAAATGCTTGCCACAACCTGCATCAGAGAAGCAAGAAAACATTTATACAATATAAATCTGAAAGTTAATTCCTTCCCTCTATTTTTCTCTTGCTTTTTCTTCATTTCTTTTTTCTTTTCTTTAATATTTTTTTCTTTTCACTAGTTTATATTATTACCTAGAGTTTATTGTAACTTGCAACATTATATATATATATATATATATATATATATATATATATGAAATGCAGTCTACTCCCATGAATGCCTTCTGATCTTCAAATTGTCTTTAATTCTTTAATATATCCTTGACACTCTGGTTGAGCCAGTTTTAAAAAAANTATATATATATATATATATATATATATATATATATATGAAATGCAGTCTACTCCCATGAATGCCTTCTGATCTTCAAATTGTCTTTAATTCTTTAATATATCCTTGACACTCTGGTTGAGCCAGTTTTAAAAAAATATATAATTATAACATTCATTTACTCATAAATACAGCATCCTCAAATTGCATGGCCCAAAATGAAATCCAAGTTGTTATTCAAACTCCAAGTTTTCTATTCCTAGCCCATGTTTCTTTTTTATATATATACACTTTCCAGGGAAATTCCTTCCAGCTTGACATGCATTTGTGAATGGAATATATTCATTCCTCTGTTTGGCATAATATTTTACTTCTTTCTGTTTGGACAATGTCTAATTCTTTTTTAAAGTTCACCCTTCAACATCAATTCTTTTTAGTGACTTACGCAAAGCTTTTATGCAGGGGTCTGTTTGGGGGCCACACTTGTGATCAATACCTGGAAAAGACTAAATCCAGAGAGGAATTTGAATGTGATATCATTGTAGCAAAATGCTCAGCTCATCCCATGGGGACCACCAGAACCAGGGTAGCTTTGTGACTTTGAAAATTCATCTCACTTGCCAGGAGTAGGCTTTGCCTGTATCTACCAGAACCAGGATGCCACCAGAGAAAGCTTTGGCAAGGAAAGTGTTCCCTTTGTTTGTGATGTTCAGGATCAAACCCAGGGTTTTGTGTATTCCAAGAAAGTTATCTATTCATCAAGTATATTCCTGATCAATATGCCACCTTTCAAAGGTTGGTATTCAGTGGCCACCCTCCTAGATCCAGTCATGGGAGGAGATGGCTGCCAGGCTCAACACAGCCTTCATGACACTTACTTGTTCTGTCTCTATCTCTTCTTAAGATCTCTGGAAAATTGACTCAGTCCTGTTTTATTTTCCCCTACTTGTCTGGAAATATACATTCTACTTTTAATGGTTACTCCTGCATTTTAAGCATACTTACTTCAAATGCTTTAGCATATATATA
>LOJH01035353.1:3567-17628 GCA_001685095.1 Ellobius talpinus | reverse complement strand
CCACATGGTGGCTCACAACCATCTGGAATGAGGTCTGATGCCCTCTTCTGGCCTGCAGGAATACATGGCAGACAGAATATTGTATACATAATAAATAAATAAATAAATAAATGAATATTAAAAAGAAAGAAAGTAAATCAGGTAAAAAAAAAGATATCTCAGGGGAGGTACCCAGGGATTAAAATGAGATTTCCTCATGTTCCACATACAGCCTATGCATATTGTGGGAGGAGAATTAGATGAGATTCTCTTCAGGTTTTGGTTTTGTCATCTGTGACTAGAAGTCAGATATGGAACTACTTTCAGGTTTTAGACCATCTCAGATCTCATGATTTGGGATCAGGGGTGCCCGATCCTCAGGTATGTGATCAGGTCTAGGCATTCATCTTAAACAGGCAACAGTGCTGAGTGAAAGAAAACCTTCACACTCGATGCACAGAACCAATTAGAGGCCATGACTACAGCTTCCTTCCGAGTTCTGGAGAGTGTCATGCCTGGGTCTCCAGGCCAAGTCTTAGATTTGTTGATTTTCCTTACATTGCTGCAGTTAATCACTTTCCCCTGTTGCTATGAAAAAACACAACGATCAAGACAATATATAGAAGGAAAGGTTATTTGGGTTTACAGTTCCAGAGAGATAAGAGTCCCTGATGGTGGAGGGCAAGCGTGGCAACAAGGAGCAGTCAAGGTGGCAGAAACCAGAAGCTGAGTACCATTCATATCTTGAACCACAAGCACGACATGGAAAGAGTGTGCTAGAAGTAGCCTGACATGGAAAGAATGAACTGAAGTAGCCTGGGCCTTTTGTTCTGAAAGCCTGTCCCCCTGTCATATACTTCCTCCAGCAAGACTACACCTAAACCAACTCAAACAGTGCCCATGACTGGAATCTAAGCATTCAAAGGATGAGGCGGAGTTAGAAAAAGATTTATCAGGAGATATGCCCTGAAAGAGACCCAGGGAAAGAACTGAGCTTGCACAGAGTGGCCCTTTGGTTCATAGGTCTGAGATCTGTGGAGAGAGTGGAGGAAGGAAGATTGGCTTGGAGACCCTGAAGCTGCAGGGAGCTAAGGGTAACTGCAGCCTTCCAACAGTGCTGAAGTGAGCACTGAGGCCCCACCTTGGGAATCAGTCATAAGTTCTGGTCCTCATGAATGCATGCAAGATCCTTGGTTTGTCCCCTTAACACTTTCTCAGCAGCATAAAGAGACCAGGTCAAAAGTCTTCCTAGAGTTGATAGGAGTCCTGTGAAAGGACTGAAACAGAAATCTGTGGGGGGGGGAGGTAACATGCACCAAGACAAAGTGACCTAGCTAAGCCTCCTGGGAAACCCTGGTTCCTGCCTTTTGCAGGAGTCGTCATCGTCGTCATCATCATCATCATCATCATCATCATCATCATTATCATCCATTTCATGGCAATGCTTAAGCATGGGCAGTGTTTATGGTGGTTCTCCAGTCGTTCCTATCCTAGGCAGTCCTAGATTCTTATGTTACTGTCATACCCAAGGTTCCACAGTCTTCCTTTATGCTGTCTATTCATTTTCATAACATGGCCAGAGTATCTCAAGTGCTGTTGTCTTATTCTGTAATTTGCTTCCTTCTGTAGATGGAGATGTTTCTTAATGTCTTCATCGCCTATCTCTTCATGTGACGCCCAGAATCCTCCTGAGACAGGCCACCTCAAACACATTCAGCCGCTGTTCTGAGGAGCGTTTCATTGTCCAGGTTTTGGAGTTGTAAGGAGGGTAGCTCAAGACAAGTGTCTCGTGTACTTGCTATTTTGTTGTTGTCATTATGTCTCTTGCTGACCAAACCGTTCCTAGTGCCTGGAATTCAGTCCTTGCTATCCCTGTCTGCCTCTTGCCATCTGAAATAGTTCCCTCCTTTGTAGTGAGGTTTCTCCCCAGATAGACAAAGTTGACTGCACCCTTCCCATGTGCTGTATCTCAGTCTTCTTGATGTTTACTTTCATAGCAAGGTTTTCACTGACTTCTATCACTCTATTCACCATGGTCTGCAGCTTGTTTGGACTTTCAGCAACTAGTGTTATATTGTCAGTGAAATGCAAGTTATTGACTGGCATGCTACCTATCTGCATGCCTATCCCCTCATCCTCCAGGACTACTGCTATTATTATTGCAATTCATTATTGCCAGGTCATGTAAGATTTCCCCTTTGTACGTTATGAATACCATTGGTTAATAAAGAAGCTGCTTTGGGCCTATTGCAGCACAGACTAGGGCAAGGCAAGAATTCCAAGCAGAAAGAGGAGGAGAGCATAGGCAGAGTCAAAGAGAAGCCATGTAGCTGCCATAGGAGACAGATATCATACACCGAACAGAGCCTTACCAGTAAGCCACAACCATGTGGTGATACATGGATTAATAGAAATGGGTTAATTTAAGATATAAGAGCTAGCCAATAAGAAATGTGNTGGTTAATAAAGAAGCTGCTTTGGGCCTATTGCAGCACAGACTAGGGCAAGGCAAGAATTCCAAGCAGAAAGAGGAGGAGAGCATAGGCAGAGTCAAAGAGAAGCCATGTAGCTGCCATAGGAGACAGATATCATACACCGAACAGAGCCTTACCAGTAAGCCACAACCATGTGGTGATACATGGATTAATAGAAATGGGTTAATTTAAGATATAAGAGCTAGCCAATAAGAAATGTGAGCTAATAGGCCAAACAATGTTGTAATAATACAGTTTCTGTGTGATTATTTCAGGTCTGGGCAGCCAGGAATGAACGAGTAACTTCTGCCAACAGATTGTTGCCCAGTGTGGGGTTGACTACATCCACATAAAATTTGAGAAAGCTTGGAAAGGAATTCTAGACACACAAAAACAGAGTAAAGCATGGCTTCTTGACAGGCAGCATTGTTTTTTTCAGATGGGCTGTTTGCTGGTGGTGAACAGGGGTGCCATGGGTCCTTTAAGAGAGGTCTTCCTGATTCAACATTAGCAGCCAAAATTTGCATGGTGGAGACTCCCTGGTTTGCCAGCACAAATGGCTCTCTTGCCGGAGGTCTGAATGGGGAGCTCTTTCAGGAGGTCTGAATGGAGCTCTTGAATGGGGTTATGGGCTGAGGGCTGAGACTATGCCCATGGCTCAGCACCCCCTGCCTAGGTAGGCAGTGAAATAGGGTCTTCTAGGAGTGTACAGACAGGAAAGCATGGTAGATTCCCGCTGCCATACACAGAGACATTTCCAGACTATGAAGTGAGCTGTATGTTAGATTTAGCTTTTACTCAGATAAAAAGGGTTTATATGCTGCATGATGCTTCCCAGAGTTGAGGTGGTGAAGATATAGCTTCCACCTGACAGTCTCAGAGGCAGTGAACATGCCTCTGCCACATTAGACTGGGCGGTGCCAAAAGGCAAAAGCAGCCTTAACATTTTAAGAAGTGGTCTTAGTCAGAAAATTATTACAGAAACACAATAAAGTCAAGTCCAGACAAAAAATAGTGTGTTTAAAAGCATAGGCTTTTAAAAAAGAGTATAAATTATTTACAAAAAGGTAAATGGTTTTAAAAAATAAAACAAAGTCTTTAAAGAGAAAGTAAAAGTAACAAAAATATCAACAAGCATATAAACAAATGTTCTTCCCTAGCTCTACAATTCCTGGTTTTGAGTTCTAAGACATACATTCACCTTAGCAAAGCCATATATTGTCCTAGAGCATGTCCCCTCAGGAAAAGTTACAAAGGACTCCATTTTGTTGCCAAAAGTCACAGACCAGGCAGATGACTGAGATGTGAACCCTGCCTCCAGCTCAGTGGCCACCATGAATAAAGAACCTAGCCACTTGAAAACATAAACTACCTGTCTGTTGAACCAGCTCCATCTCATCTACCTTTCTTCTCCCTCCAATCACAAGGAACCCTGAGAAAAGTCACCACCCATCTTGGGGCATGTGTCTTATACTATGCCTGAGACAGACTTTATGAGCTTGAGTAAGAGGGAAAGCAAAATGAAAACAAGTGTGAGACCTTGATAGTTATATTAACTGACAAGTTGATAGAATTTATAATCACCATAGAAACGGACCCCTTGACAGGTCTGAGGGAATCCCTAGAGTAGGTTAATTGAGGTGGGCCGACCTTCCCTAATGTGGACAGCACTATTCAATGGGCTGAATGAGAGGAGCAAGCAAGCTGAGCACCAGTGTTCATCTCGCTCTGTTTCCTAACTGTGGATGCCAGGTGCCCAGCTGCATCAAGCTCCTGCTGCCATGTTTTCCCCATCACGACCGGCTGCACCTCAAACTGTGAGCTGAAGCAACTCTTTTTTTTAAGGGGCTTTAGGGTGCCAGGCATTTTGCTATGGTGGTGGTTTGAGTTAAAATAGCCCCCATAGGCCCATAGGGAGTGGTGCTATTAGGAGATGTGGCTTTGCTGGAAGAAGTGTGTCCCTAGCCATGGGCCTTGACGTCTCAGAAGCTCAAGTCTTGCATTATGTCATTGTCATTTCTTGCTGTCTGAGGATCCAGATGTAGAATTCTCAGTTCTTTCTCCAGTACCATGTCTGCCTGCATGTTACCATGCTTCCTGCCACGACAATAATGAATTAAACGTTTGAACTGTAAGACAGCCCCAATTAAGTTGCCTTGGTCATGCTGTCTCTTCATAACAACAAAACCTTAACTAAGACAGGCGACTAGAAAAAAAAAAATCACTAGCCCAGAGGGCCACAAACAGCAAGACTGTCTCAAAAGCCCAATTCTTCCCTTTTCATCTTCCTTGCCACTAGCTCTGCTCTAGGTCTGAGTGTGCCTCCACTGGGGCTGAGATCTCTGGTATTTCTCCCAAACTCAGACTATAAGACTGAAATTGAACGTGTTTTCAGCGTGCTTTAGATCTATGAGCACATGCTCATCTACATTAGGCCCAGGCGTTGGGACCCAGAGGATGCACAGAGTCCCAGTCCTTCACATGGGATTCATTCATCACTGAGTTTATAGAACTGTGTGCTCCTGAAGATTACTAAGGAAAACATTTCAGACTTAAAGATAGTCTGTTTACATGACTGTGTTCATAAAAATATCAGACTGCACATGGCAGAGAGTGTATCTAAGGGGAAAATAAAGGGACGGGAGTAGGAAGGAAAAGAAAGGAAGGGGAAGGGAGGTAAGAGATGGAGAGGTGAAGGGAAGAGAAGGGAAGGGAAGAAACAGGGAGAGGAAGGAAAGGGAAGGAGAGGGGAGGGAAAGGAATGGAGGGGGAAAGGGAAGAGACAGAAGAGGAGGGAAGGGGAGGGAAGGGAAGGGAAGGGAGGAGAAACGGGAAGAAAGGGAAAGAAAGGGCAAGGGAGAGGAGGGACCACACTTGGGTTGGGTTTACACACACACTTCCTAGCAGCAGCATCCATGACTGTGGTGTTTCTGCTAGCCTGGTCAAGCGTCAGGTGACTATAAGCCACATGGTTGCCATGCCTTTGAGTCTATACCATCTGCAACCCATTTTATCAGCAGACCTACTACACTGCTTCTCAAACCAAATTCGATCATTTATCTGTTGGGCTGATCCAAACTTTGCCCTCTTTGGGTCTAAAGTGAAAGCATTTTTTCTACCCAGCTGGGAAGCCAGCAAAGTCCCTCCAGCTTCCGGAGAACAAAGGGCAGGAAACAGCCAGAGCAGCCAGCCAAGGGAGCCAGAGCCCTAAGCAAGCAGCCATCAGAGGGTTTGTCAGCCCAAAGGCACGTGGGTCTTTTGTTGTTTTAAATTATCCATGTACTTGAAGTTCAATAAGCCTTTCTCTGTCTTCACACAATCACTCTGTTCCATCCTATTGACCTTGAAGCTGGGGTTTAATCATTTTGATTCTCTCTGCCCTTTATTGGCCCATTTACAAAACCACCACTGCTCAAGGGAGCTGCAGGTGAGCGCATTGCTGGACACCAGTATGAGATTCCCATGGGGCTAGAAGAGAAACAACTATTGGATTTTTTTTTCAGAACATCAGAACTACAGTTATGAACTAACTTAACATTATGGGGAAATGAAGTTAGATTTACTTAATTTCTCTCTCTTTATTCAGAACCCATCTCCCAGGTTGGAAGGGGAAATAAAACAGGTGTGTTCTCACTTGTCAAAATGGACTCTGGTTGTCCCAGGGGCAATCTGAGACACATACAGAAACAGAAGCCATGTTCCAGAGGCTGGCCATGGGGAGCACAAGAAAATAGGTTTGGGGAAATACGTTTCTATTTTTAAAAATGTATTTATTCTCTCACAATTTCATATGTATGCACATAAGGCATTTTGATCATATCTCCCTGTTATCCTCTACCTTCCACCAAATCCTTTCCTCTTCCTACAATTTTATTATCTTGTAAAAATCTAGCCCCACCGCACTTCGTTAGAGGTGCCTGCATGAGCATCACTGAGAAGCTATTTACTGGCTGCACAGAAGACACAGTTATTTACTGGCTCCTGCCCCAGACACCATTAATACCTAGAGCTCTAAGGGAGGAGTGGGTTCCCCTGGGCACCTTGCCCATCTGTGATGAAATGTGAATGGGCCCAGTCTTGTGCAGGGAACCTTGACTGCGCTGAGCTATGTGTGCACAGCGAGTCCTGTCTAGCAGCACTGTTTCCTGGCACTCCTTCCCGTTATTTGACTCCAGCCTAGTCACCCCTTTACCCGTTTCTTCTGGGCTCCAGTTGCAAACGCTGGCCCCACCTCTGTGGAGCCCCTGCCAGTGTCCTGCAGGCTGCCTGCAGTCTCTTAGACAAATCTGGTTTATACTTCAGGTCGCACCAAATTTTCAGCTCATTTCATGCTGCATGAATCAGACTCAAAGCACACAAGTAATAGCACAGTTTGGATATGAGATGTATGTCCCTGCTGGTTCAAGTGTTTGAGCCCTTGGTGCCCATCTGATTGAGGATGCTCTGGAAGCTTTGAAAAGTGGACCTAGATGAGGAAAATGGGGCCTGGAGGGTGGGTAGAGAGGTTTGTGGTCTGCCCTGTCTCCTGTCCTGACTTTGCTTCCTGCTCTGAAGATGTACTGTGGCATACACGTGCAATAAATTCTACAGCTGATTTGAATACAAGGTAGAATATACTGGTAGATGAAATGGCATAATGTGTCCTAGGCATGATGAGCTCTACCATAGGGCAATGAAGAAATAAGGAAAGGGTCCATTGTTTCCGTACATGCAATAATGTTTGAACTGATTTGAATGAACCGTTGACTCTGTGTATGTGTGTATAATCTTTTCTGGCCACTATGAGTACTATCAGAGAGCAAAGCAAAAGGCTTGGAGGTGGCGTAGGGAGCAGGAGTCCATAGGAAGCAGGTGTCCCTGGGCAGAACACAGGAAGCAGAAGAGGAAGAACAAGAGAAAGGAAAGAGAAAAAAAAATCCCAGGAAACCCAGAGTGTGCCCTTAATTACAAGAGGCAACAGCTTTAGAAAACTGGAAGATTTTTTCAATCATTCATTCAACAATTATTTCCTCTAAATGCCTACTGTGCTTTAGATATGCAAGCAATCAATGATGAGCAGGTCCTAGGCAGTAGAGTTCGGACTTGATTTGAGAGCAAGCTTACAACTGCAAGGGCTTCCTTTCGAGCTAGGTCATGGCCCTGTTTCCGGGGCCAAACAATGACCAAGGTCTTCCTGTATTTGAGCTGAAGGAAGAAGAGTCAGGTTGCACGACAAAGGAAATGTTCTTCAAGCGGAGTTTATTTTCAGGTCAGATTTAAGATCTGAGTGTTTGCTCCAGGGAGCAATCATGACCCTTCCCACGCCTCCAGCCTGGCAGGAAGTAAACTTTGCTATAGATCATGGCGATGTGAGGCAGATAACTCAACTCTGCCAAGCAGTAGGAGAAGCACTGAACAGCCTACATGAGAATAAGGACATCTCTGCAACTGCACAACAGGGGCATGCACAATATTACACGTGCATTTACATGCACATCACACACACATACACACACGCAAATAAGCAAGGAAGTAAAAAATAAATAACAGTCAAGCAAAACTACATGAACACTGTGTATTGACAACTCTGAGCAGATGTAAATGCCAATATCAAACTTCCTTCCCAGATTCTTTAATGATCCCTGAGGCAGATCTAGGGAACTGTAGACCAGAGAGATGAGATGAGAACAATGTAGAATACAGATGTGACACAGATGTGATATGGACGTGATGCGGATGCGATACGGATGCAATACAGATGCGATACAGATGTGATACGGAAGTGAGAGGAAGCAGATTATTCTCTAGAACGGAGCCTCTGACTTTGTACTCTTTGCAGTTAGCAAGGAGACCATGATTTCTGACTCCAAAATACTTCCTAAAGCACTGTAGTTTCATGGGGTGGATTTTCTGGACAGCCAGGTTCTAGTTACAAGAACAGAATAGAATACACTACTTTGGAGGATCTGCAGTTGTCTTAAAAGTCAAAATGGCCACACTCCAGAAATAGGAGGATCCAAAATGAAATAGTTCTCGGTCTTCATGTGTGCCAGACAAGGGCTCTGTCAACTGAGTCAAGAGTACAGAGCTTTTAATGCTTTCCCCTAATTTTTTATTGAAAATAAATCCTTAAAGCTTCATGTCCCTCAAGCAAAGCAGATCACACTCTTTGATTCGGCTAGGTAGATCAAGTTGTAATTTGTTCCTTACCTAGCCATGGCCCATCTTGATGGATGGTAGAGGCTGACCCATGTAAAATTCCACGTTCTCCCAACTTTGTCCTGCGAAAAAAGAAAGTACCAGAATTTGGAATTACAGGCTTCGGTTTCTCTACATTTTTCTCATTTCCCTTTGCTGGGAAGGCCTTTACTTAGGGTCTTAACTACAACAGAGAATATTTGTAAAGGGGATGACAGTGTAGCTCAGTAGGTAAAGGAGCTTGGGGCCAAGCCAGGTGATCCTGAAAGACCCCCCCACCAAAATTGGTGATTGAGATGAAAACTTACAAATTGCAGCTAGAGCCAAATTGGCCTATGCCTGCGCTTTGATCCACTATCTGAAAAGAGAACATCTGGTCCTGAAGTTGATTGATGCCTGAAAGGCTTTTTTGATCCACTATCTGAAGAGGAACATCTGGCCCCCAAGGCTATCTACTGAATTTTGAAACTGCCATCCAATGAAAATGCTGTTACTATGCTTGCTTGTTTTTGAAACCCTTATACTCNCTATCTGAAAAGAGAACATCTGGTCCTGAAGTTGATTGATGCCTGAAAGGCTTTTTTGATCCACTATCTGAAGAGGAACATCTGGCCCCCAAGGCTATCTACTGAATTTTGAAACTGCCATCCAATGAAAATGCTGTTACTATGCTTGCTTGTTTTTGAAACCCTTATACTCTATAAAAGCTGTTTGAAAAGCCTACTTGGTGTGCCCAGTTTGCCTGACTGGACGCCCATGAGCTTATGTAAGCAATAAAACTCTTGCTGATTGCATCCATCAGGCCTGATTCTTGGGGAAAGGGAAAATTCACTCTTGAAGATCCTGGCTTGTGGATCATTCAATCCAAGTTCGACCCCCGAGATCTACATGTTAGAAGGTGATCACCGACTCCAGATCCCCGTCCTTTCACCTGCACAAGCCCACCATGCTCATGCACAACCCCAACACAACTTAAATTAATAAATAATTTAGAGAGAATATTTTTGAAGGAGTTTGATTCAAGAACTTAGCCAGGAGCCTTCACATTTTCCCTGTTTTTTTTATTTTCAATCCCCATAAATTTTCTTCCTTTTTAAACAGATCACATACAAATTCCTTTCTCCATTACAGATCTGGAACTCCTACTACATGCAGGATCAATTGTAGTTAGGCCTCCAAGTTGACCCTTGGTGAAGCCACTCACAGTAGTTCCGCTAACCTCCACAGCTTTCCTTTGCACCCTGAGTGCCATAATTGCATGCTTTTGCTGTTGTGGCTTTGGTTTTGCCTTTTCTGAAAAGCATCCCTGACTATCCAGTCCCCAGGACTCTCATTAGAACACATACTCAGGCTATATTTAACTTTAATTAGCATGCCTGCTTACGCTATCACTCATCGGCTTTCTCAGGTGGCAGGATCTATGGGCCAGATGGAGAGCCATTCATTGTTAATGATTTTCAAATTCTGCTTGTATGTGGATCAATTTTTAAGCAAAACAAAATTTCCTGGTAATATTTTCTGTTTCTTTAAAATGACATGAACCATCTCTATGTATGAATGATTTCATTGAGGTTGGATGGAGCTGTCAAACATTTTGTCCCTCGACTGGTCTTTTGCCTTTATTTGGTCTTTGTTTTACTCAAACTCATTATGACCTGTGTTCGTCAGTTCTTAATTGAGAATTATTATGATGTTCTCTTTGACTCCTGGAGTTTTGATCATGTCTTCTCACTGGGAAGTCATGCCATCAGGTCCTACCTATAATATAGAATATTTGTCAAGCGGGGTCAAATGAGGCGCAGCAGGTAAAGGAGCTTGCCGCCAAGCCTGATGATCTAGGTTCGATTCCCAGGACCCACACGGTAGGGCAGGTCTTAACTACTAGCTTTTAGTCATGCAGTCTTCCTCTTCTTACACCAGTTCCTTTACTAAGCATTAAATCAAATGGGAGAACATAGAACTGGGACGGGCGAGGTGGCACACAATGGTTATCCCAGCTAGGAGGGATGGGGCAGGAGGATTGAGAGGACGGTGCATGACAGCAGGAACAGGATGCTGAGAGTGACAGAGAGCCTGAAGGAGAGGGAGGCTAAGAACGCTCAGAACCCATACCAGCAATGGACTTCTTCCAGCAAAGCAGCATGTGGCAAACCTCTCCAAACAGCGCCACCAGTATTCAAATCTACAGGGGGTAGTGCTCATTCTGACCAGCACAGTGTACATTTGTCATAATTCAGGGAGCTCTGTTCTTCCTGAACTTATCTGTTCATCGCTCGATAATGGAGACCGGGACATATAAACACTAAACTTTTTTTTCCCCAGAACTTTGAGGTTCAGGTGTGGAGACACAGCCTCCCACTGTGACCTGAGATATCCCTTAGAGTTGTAGGGACCTCATGTCAGTCCAAAACAGGATTTGTGGCTTTGACATTGAAAAGTGAAGGATTGGGGCTTTGGGATCCATAGACAAGCAGACAGGCGTATGGTAGGGCCCTGAAGGAGAGTTCAGGCCATGTGACAGAATGGGCCTCCTTATAGGTTTTAGGGGAAGGAGATCCAAAAGTTGTCTTTTGGACCCATAAGTGGCCATTGCAGGGGATCACCAGTTGGCAGTCAGCTAAGGAATGGTAGGTGATAAACATCTTTCCTGGGAAGCCGTTACTTGGGGTCTGAGAAGCAGGAGAGAACACCTGAGAGACAGAGGTTATTTGACTTCTGGAAACAAAATTCTGACAGTTATTGGAGCTGTCATCATTCAACCAAAGTGGAAGAACTCTCACCATGGCATGGTCCTAGCTAACAAAGAGTTTCAGTTTTTGAAGCAGGGTTGGAGATATACATATTTTGTTATATACACATATGTAAATATATATCTATCTTTACATGTATGAGTTTGCCTACATGTTTGAACTCTACGTGCAAGCTTAGTGCCCATGGAGGCCAGAAGAGGATGTTGGAGGCTGTGGAACTGGAGTCATAGATGATTGTTACTACCATGTGGTTGATAGGGATTGAACCAAGGTCCTCTGCCACCTTTAAGATGGAAGTCATTGGCAGCAGGAACCTCCTGTTCCTCAGAAGTGAATCCCCCATGCTCAGGCTGCACACATTAGATCAACAAAGACTCATTCCCAGGTGACCTGCATCGGTCACATCTCTGACAGAGGATGTACAACCCAGCCCTAAACCCAAACCTCTTAAATGCCAGCTGAAGATTATTGTTATTATTACTAAGATGAGGCGGCCACAGCCTGAGCCTCTGGGGCATGGTCCATTTTCATACTGATCAGGAATACCATTAACTCTCACTTGCAAGCGACCAAAGGGCCTATACTATGAAGCAATTTCATGGATCTGCAGGCAATGAGGGGCTAGTACTAATGCCACTTCATGATAATTCTATTGAGAGTAATTCAGAGTTTAGTTTTCAGACTTATTCATGGTAAATTATGAAATAAACACACGTACTTCACAGAAATCATTAAACCTTAACAAAAGAGTGGTTTGTTCCTAGTAAATATTTTTTTTTGAGATAGGCTATTGTGCTGATGGATTCACGCTTGTGTTGGTCCTTCAGCCTCGGCTTGCCCAGTGCTGGGATACAGGGATGAGCATCACACCTGCTTAGCTGAAATTCAATTATCTTAAGCTGGCATTCCCAGAGCCATTCTCAGCACAGCATCCCATCCTTCCTGGCTCCCGAGTTTATCCATTTTTATTAAAATTATCGAGCCTTGCAACTCAAAGTGGCTTTGAGGGTTACATTCAAATCACTTATCCTAATGAATTTCTTCCTATATGGTGTAATTGTCACTAAAGTAAGCAGTGGCTGCCGGAGACATGTTGGAGTGTTTTTTTCTTTCTGTACCCTGACTTAGTCATTAAATGCTTGTTGAGGCATTTCTACACAGCAAGGCTGGTTTTGTTTATTTTGCTTTTTTTTTAAAAAAAAAAATTAAAACTAACTGTGAGGGTGAACTGTTTGCCCCTCCGTCAGTTTGCTTGTCTCCTTCAAGAGGCTATTATTGGGCTGTTGGACGTGACGACTTCAATGCACAAATGACCTATTTTCGTCTGCTTTTATTTTTGTTCTTCAAGTGGCACCACTAATTGAGTTGGAAGACAAGGTCAAAACGAGTCTTTTAAAGGTTCAGGTAAATAAACGTTAAACATAGGAAGCCACAAACAAAACCTTTTCTGTAAATATCCCCGTGACACGAAGCAAAGTATCGGAGCCCAGATCTGTGGAAAACACCAAGGCTTTGTAGGAGTTGCTATCCAATTCAGTCTGCCAGAACAGTGAGTTCCCATCAAGGGTGAAGGCGGACTCTGGGAAAAGCAGTGTGTTCTTGTTTTGCTTCTGTGATAAAATATCCTGACTACAAGACACTTAGGGGAAATGGGGTTTATTTAGATTACAATTCCAGGTGACAGTCCGTCACTGAGGGGAAGGTCGGGCCTCCAAACAGCCAGTCACTTCACATCCACAGTCAGAGCAGAGAGAAATCAATACACGCAGGCTGCTAACTTTCATCTCATTTCTCCTGCATTCTAGAGGTCCGGACCCACTACCCAGGGGATGCTTACTCACAATGGGCTACATCTTTCTATATCAATTGAAAACAAAGATAATCTCCCACAGATATTCTTACAGGCCAGCCTGATAAAGGTAATTCTTCTTTGAGAGTCTCCTCCAGGAGTTGTTGACAACTGGTTGTGTTGACAGTTACAGACTGTGTCTATCAGCACAGGGAGGTAGAACGGCGTGGACCCTTCCCCACTTCTTGCCCTCTACTTGAGGAGGTAAAGGATAAAGCTTCCTCACATTTCCAAACCAGAACACGTTATCATAGACTGCCACACACACACACACACACACACACACACACACACATACACACAGAGGGCTCACTGTCTGCCTACGTCAGGAACCAATCAGAACACGACCTCTCATCATGAAACTCTCAACAGAACTCAGCTACATTTGCTAATTCGGTTGTTATGAAAATCCTACCTAACTTTCACTAATCACTGGCTGACAAGTAGTAATTTCTTAATTTTGCACATAGGTAGCCAAATCCAGCACTGATAGTTCTACTGGCTGTTATGATTTGGTACAGACATTTTTATGTCACAATGATGCTCAGACTACTTTAAAAATTTTAGGATTCTAAGCCGAGCCTGTGGGTGCTGTCATTCACCACCTGAACATAAAGGCGTGAGTAGATACAGCCCCATCTCACCTTTCCTTCTCACAACAGCATGAGCCTTTAGGTGAGCTTTCCCCAAAGAGATAAGGACACACGTCCACTCGCTCCAGATAGAACACTAGCCATGGAAAGGAAGAAGTGGTTCCACCACAGGGAATTTAGCTGAACCAGTGAGCTTAAAGATGTATTTGTGTGTGTGTGTGTGTGTGTGTGTGTGTGTG
>LOJH01035352.1:2792-15788 GCA_001685095.1 Ellobius talpinus | reverse complement strand
TATTAACCAATGAAAGTAACACATAGACAGATGACCCTCCTCCATCAAGGTTCTATTTTGTCCTAATACCAATACACAAGTCCCATGGAAATAGTTCACTGAAAACTAGAGCATAACTACACATGGTAGCTCACATTTAGGGGGCTATTTAAGGACTAAGGCAAGAGGACTGTCATGAGATTGAGACTAGCCAGGGATAGATGGATGGATGGATGGATAGATGCATGTATGCATGCATATATATATATACATACATACACACATATGATAGATGCAAACCTTTTCCATTTACAATAGTACTTATTATATAATATTTTTAAATTGCACAATTATACAATCAGTATACAGAAAATTCATATAATCACCTCAAAATGTAGAAATTCTTAATATCTATGATTCATAAAAGCTAAAAAAAATACAGCTGGGCGGTGGTGGTGCATGCTTTTAATCCCAGCATTGGGAGGCAGAGGCAAGCAAATCTCTGTGAATTCGAGGCCAGCCTGGTCTACAAAAACTAGTCCCAGGACAGGTTCCAAAGTACAGAGAAACCCTGCCTCGGGGTAGGGGTGGGGAGCTAAAAATATAGAACATCATATAAAAGGAAAAGAAGCTGAAATCTTAAGTTCAATGCTAACAAACTTCTAATGTTTCAGCTGCAATCAGTACCTTGATTTTTCTGACTACCACACACAGCTAAACTATACCCTCTATTAATGATAAACTAAAGTTATGATTAATAGCATAGCATTGTGAGTGGGTGGCTACTCTTACAGGGGACCCAAATTCAGGTCCCAGAACTCATGACAGAAAACTACTAACTGTCTGTCATTGCAGTTTCTGGCCTTTGTGTGCCCTTGAACACACACACACACGCAAACACAATTTAAAAATAAAAAAGGTTTCAATAAATTAACTATTCTACTCAGGCCAATAAGAGGTCTCAGCAGGCACAGATATTTACCACACAAGCCTGATAATCTGAGTTTGATCTGTAGAACTCAGAATGGAGGAGGGAGCTGACTCCCAAAAGTTGTCCTCTGACATACACATAATGACCTGCACATACAATATATACATACAATAATAATTATTACAATTATATTATTATAAAATTTAAAAATAAATTGCTTTCCTACAAGAGCAACAAATTATTCAAATTTATTCTATCAAAACAACTAACAAAAGGTGAAACATGAAAGAACTCAGGAAATAAACACTTTAATCACAAAATTCTACATAATCATGCTTATATTACATAAAACATAAATATTTTAGATGAACTTTATTTTACTGTATCTCCTAGAAAACTATTTCTCACTAAGTACTTCTAAAATACACCATTTGAAGATCAAGAAAGACGGGGGTATTAAAATTTTTTAAGCAATTTCATTCAATGCCAATTTCTTCCCCTCAACCATGACTTTAAGTCTGAACTCAAAAGTAAATTTCAGATATATTTTTAAAACAAAAATGCACAATAATATTTAACTCAAATGTACCCCTACTAATGAAAAGCTACATGTCAAACCCCATCAACTGATCTCACAAAGAAGAATAAAGAGGACCATTATGAAGGGCCTGGTGATGGAAGAGCTCGGCTTTCTGAGGCGTCACACATGTCAGGCTCTGCTCCACGCATGAACTGTCTCAGTCTTCATAGCAGTGAGGAAGATTATAGCAAACAAGAATAGTGGCTAATAAGCTGTAGATCTTGTATAAAAACCCTGAATTTATTCTAATTAAAAGTTGTTTAATTTAACAAGTCAACTATTTTTTTAAAAAGCAAAAAAATATTGAGGCGCTTCTTACCTCTTCAGGGAGCTCACTGTACATGGTTTCAGAGGTAGACAATAAAAATATAGGTGAAAAGGATGGTATATCCTGTAGCAGGGTCAGAAAAGTTGCTCTCACAGTCTCGCTGACAGCTTCCCACCAATCACCAATATGAGGCATATAAACAACACTAGGTACTGTTCTTCGAGCTTCTCGAAATATCTAAGGAAAGAATCAGTGTTTTTTTTTAAGCTCAAATTGAGTATTCTCCCCCCACACACACACACACCTTGAGACAGGGTTTCTCTGTGTAGTTTTGGTGCCTGTCCTGGAACTAGCTCTTATAGACCAGGCTGGCCTCGAACTCACACAGATCCATCTGCCTCTGCTTCCTGAGTGCTGGGATTAAATGTGTGTGCCACCGCTGCCCAGCTCTCAAACTGAGTACTCTAAAGCCTATATAGCACCCCCTGTATGCATTATATATATATATCAATTATGTTCAAAATTAATTTCTTCAAGATATGCAAGTCTATATATGTAACTCCTATGTATTCTTGCTTCATCTCATAAAGGGTATTTTGCAATTTAACTACTCTATTCAGTACATATTAATAAGATAAAGGTAGAAAATTGTTTTATTTATTATGTACAATAAGACATACCACTATAAAATATGCTGCAAATAAAAAATAAGCATAACATTTCTACTGCCTATGTTAATTTAAGAGTTAGTGAGCTTCAGTAAGGAAGAAAAAGACAACATAACTGAAATACTTAGGCACAGGGCCTAAAATCACTCAACACACGAATACATATTTTGGCCATGTTGTACTACCCTGGAGCTTAAATTTAGTGAACTTTCTGCTTACACACTTATTCACCTCTTTCTATTACTTAAGCTTCAATTCTTCATAGTCACAAAATATCCTTACTCCTCAAAAGAACATTAATAAACTGGACAATAGTGACATATGCTTTTAATCCCAGCACTCAGAAGGCAGGCAGACTTCTGTGAGTTCAAGGCCTGCCTGGTCTTCAAAGCAAGTTCCAGGATAGTCAAGGCTATCCAGGGTAGCCAAGAGTAACCCTGTCTTGAAAAGTCACAATCAATCAACAGATAAATGAGCAAGGAGTTCTGAGACATTCTATTATCAGAAAATTCAAAATGGTATTTCTTTGGTTGTTAAAAACGATACTTCTCGTCAAACTCGGCAAACACACAACAGTAAGAACCAGACTGGTAAACCAGAATTTCTCTTCCCTATGGTAAGTTAACAGCAGTAAGAACCAGACTGATGAACCAGAATTTCTCTTCTCTATGGTAAGTTAACAGCAGTAAGAACCAGACTGGTAAACCAGAATTTCTCTTCTCTATGGTAAGTTAACAGCTGTTGAGCCCATCACTGAATTCTTGCATGTTAATATACAATCTTGTCACTGTTTTTAACAAGTTTAGATATAAACAAGAACATCTGACAATATCTCTTTAATCTAACTTGAAAGTTCTATTTTCTAGTTATTTCCCTCATTTTAAACAAACTGTGATGAGCCTTTGTAATGAAAGATAAATTAGAACCTAACAGAAATTATCAGGAGCAGATGTAGTAATGCATGCCTATAATTCTAACTTTGTAGGTGGCTGAGGCAAAAGAACTGCAAGTTCCAAGACAGATGGGACTACATATCAAGTCTGAAGCCAACCTGGGCTATATAGCAAGATCTTCACACACACACACACACGCATACGCACACACACACAAACACACACGTAAATAAATAAACATACAGGCAAAAATTATGAGAAATACAAAAATTTTCTAAAAAATAAAAAGAATTATTTTTATTTCAAGAGCATGCTTACCAATTACATGAATTTATTCAATAATATTTTATACATTAAAACTTTTGAATAACATGATATGTGCTGCCAACTCAGTAAGTAACCAGAGGCGCACATAGACTCTCCCCCAAGCATGAAGAAACAAGTGATGTTCCTCCTCACACGTGTGCTCCTTCCTTTCTTGATATTTGCATATCCACCAATCCAGAGCAGCTGTACAACCCGGTTCTACTTCAGGACTCACAAATGCTAACTCACTTTTACATAAAATACTCTTATCTTAAATCTTAAAAATTCATGTTTTTTTCCTCCTCGAAGCTTTCACAGAACTTCATAAAAGCAGAATAGCATAAATAATTGGCAAAAGGAACAAATCACACAGAAGTTCAAAGGCAACTGAGACATTCATTTAAAAAAATTACTGCATGTCGCCAAGATCAGTCATGGTATGAGGAAGACAGTAACTAATTCTTACTGCCACTATCTAATTCCCCTGTATGTGCTGGTAAACTAGTAAAGAGAGAAAGGTAACCAAAGCAAAAAGACTAGCAAACAATAGCTTACTCATAAACTTCATAAATCAACCACTAAATTTAGCCATACAAGTTATCACCACATGCCCAGTGTGTAAGAGAAAGCAAAACATCCCTGCACAAAAATAATTCTTGCCTATCATTCTAGTGCTTCTGTTAGATTGTCTAGGAATACATGTTGAAAATATTCAGCTGTTACCATGCATCAGAGTGAGTACGCACTGCACAGAAGGTTAGGGATAATGAGAACTTCGTAAAGCCAGATGTTAAACAATGCAGTCTAACAAGTGTACTGCCTGCCTGGCAGCCATAAACTACACACAAACATCACCAATTCTCAAAGATAAGTGTTTGCTTCGATTTTCTTTTTCTTTTTATCAAATCCTCTCCAAACCTCTCCAAAATTTATAATTTGAACATAACATTCTGTTATTTCCAGTGCCTCTAGGAAAAGAAAATACCCTTTTCCTTATAGAACTTAAAAAACATATTAGAAAGCCTAAGCAGGTAATTCGAACACAAATAGAGAGAAATCCAAAACGCTTCACCTTTCTACTTTCTAGTCCGTGAGTATAATAACAACAGGAGACTACATGAGATAAACAACATCTAGATATTATTTCCATGTTTCTTCTAAGCCTTTAGTTGGGAACCATGTTTACTTTCTAGAAAAACTAAAAAACACTATAATTTTCCCTTTTAATTCCTTGGTTTGTATCTCACAATACTACAGTAAGCTTTCATATTTTTAAGTATAAAACAAACTTGTTCTAATTTCCCATTTTTTAAAAAGATTTATTTATTTTATATATATGAATGCTCTATCAACTTTATGCCAGAAGAGGACATCAGAACCCACTATACCTGGTTGAGAGTCAGCATGTGGTTAACAGGAATTGAACTCAGGACCTCTGGAAGAGTAGCTAGTGCTCTTAATTGCTGAATGATATCTAAAGCCTGAATTTCCCAGGTTTTTTTTAGTTTCCCAGTTTTTTAAACTAAAAAAAAATATAGCTCAGTGGTAAAGTGCTTGTGCAGTATGTGGAAGAACCTAAGTTCAATTGGGAGCACTTAAAGTAAATAACAAGCCTGAAACTAGCATTTTAAAATTCTTGAGTATAAACATCATAAAAAAGAAATGCAATCCTATTGTGAATTGTGAGTTATTGGTTTGGGAGTAATGTAAAAGCAATCCTTCAGTAGTTTACCCATTATCATGAGACTGTGTTTTGATGTTGGGGATGCAAGGTCCTGGGGATGGAACCCAGGGCTTTGCACACAATAGCCAAGTGTCACTGAGCTACATCCCCTGTTGGTAACTTTTAAAGTTATGGTCTAAAATAGTCTTTCTGGAATCAAATAACTGTAATTCAGAGTAGAAAAATAGAGTCTAGTTTTAATGAAGTAGCACCTAGCTGGGAACAACTGATGCCATTTGAGAACTAGGAAAATACTCACCTATAAGGTGTCTTGGATTGGTGGATGTGCAAGGTGTAGTAGAAAACAGAAAAACTGTTATAGAGAAAAAAAGACAGTAGGCCAAATTACTGAACCAACCGTTTCAAAATACCTCTGACATGACCAGCACTCTTGCACAAGTAAAATGAACAAACACCAATGTCTGTTCACACTTCATTTTCATTTCTTTTCGGCATCCTTCTTGACCCAGATATTACAGTCTCTTAACTAGGTTTTCTTTTAATTACTCCTGTTAAATATCAAAGGCAAAACCCAAGCTACTGGAGCTAGACATACCCAAATCAGGGGAGCACTAATGATACAAACTGTACTTCTAAGAGTTCTAGTTATCTGAAAAGCCAAACCTACAAGACCATACTTTAGCACCAAATTCAAGAATTCGGGGGCTAGGAGTACTGCTCAGTGGCAGAGCACTTGCCTCACGTGTGTCCACAGACCTCTCTGTGTGAAAGTTTCCCAATTTTCTTTCTTCATTTTGGCAGCTCTGGGAATCAGACCCAGAGTCTTGCATAAGTTGCTCAGTATTCAACCAATGAGCTATATACACAGCTCGGTGCACTTTTTAAGTTAAGAATTTACAGCCCCATAATAAAACAGCTATTTTGTTTAAAAATTGAAAGCTACATGAAAAAAACATCAAACTCAAATGTGAATAAAGCAGAAAGCTCAAAGCCAGCTATGCTCTGACTTGACTAAAAGGGGCTATCACAAGAAAGAGGTGAACATCTTTATGTCACCAAGAAACTTCCAGAATTTGACATAGTTAATTAATATTATTTAATATTATAAATATACTAAATTTATGAAACACAGCTAAAAGTAAAATTTGAGGAGATAAAATTCAATTTTTACAACATTGTTAAACCACTAATGAGTTCCTTGTATCTTGCTATCACAAGATATGTAATATCACTGATGATTTATTCTATTGACATCATTTTGCTACATTTATATTCTATTCACCTAAGATCTATCTACTGAGAATGTTCTGTGAAAGTAAGACATGTCTGACCTCTGAAAACTAAGGGTTCAGGAAAAAGAGGCACCAAATTTTTCTACTTAAGTACAAAACCAGCCAGGGATGAAGCACACCTATACTGGTTTCTGAACTGTGGCAATACTACAAAACGACCTCTGTGGAAGTTAAATTATCTGATATTTTTATTCCTTAAAAACTTTTAGAACTCAGCAACTGTTACATATTCTCAAGCAATATAATTTAATTTACTTACAAACTCAAGGAGAGTGTATGTCACAGAAAAACCCAGACACCATGTGAATGAACACAAAACAACCAGAGTGTGTATGCTTCAGCAGCACATACAGTAAAACTGGAACAATACAGGAGATTAGCATAGCCCCTGAACAAAGACGACATGCAAATCTGTGAAGTGTTCCATATTTTTTGAGAGAAGATAGGAAAAGAGAGGAGAGAATATAAAGTTGGGCATGTAGGAAAGGAGGGAGGCTCTGGAAAGATCTGGGGAATGAACATGATCGTTGTATGAAAAAATTTTAAGTAAACTAAAAGGGGGTGATGAACTGCTGTAAATATTAATCCTTTAGTACTTGGTAGTACTAAAGTACTTAGTGCTAAAGTAGTACTTAGTAGTACTAAAGTACTTTGGTACTAGTCAAAAAAGGTTTTCCCTGGGAACTTTCATATACTTTCTGGGAATAGAAAAACACTAAAATTTTCACTAAAATAAACACTATACAATACCTAGATTCTAAGCATTTGATAAACCACATAAAGGGGCTAGAGACACAGCTCAGTGGTTCAGAGTAAATGCTTCTCTTCCTGAGGACCTGAGTTCAATTACCAGCACCCACATCAGGCAGCTTACATCTGCCTGAAACTCCCACTCTGGGAGAATCTCATATCTCTAACCTCTAGGGCACTTGCATTCATCTGTACATATATAGATATATACAGATCTATAAATCTTTAAAAAGAGAAAAACCACATATAGATTAATTTTAAATATAATATTCGACCTTTTTCTAAGTCAATAATGAGAACAATATAGGAGACAGTATTCATTCTTTGAGAATGAAAAATAAGTAAAAATATAAGTGGAATCACATTATTGTTGATTTTTAGTCTTTTTTTGTCTCTTGTGAGCTTTAAGGGGAGGTGAAGAGAGAACATTTCATGTAATTCAGGGTGATCTTCAACTCATTATGCAGCCAAGGATGACACTGAACTCCTGCTCTACCTGTCTCCACCTCCAAGTGCTAACATGCTGACACTGTTATGTTGTAGTTTTTATTCTACTTTATTACATACTAATCCCAACAAGTCTCTTATTATAGATTACTAACACCTGAGGGTGTAATGTAGGGCTCAAAAACTATATATGAAAAATAGCAGCCATGAATGTGATTTCCCATTCACCTTGGAGTACTATGACATGCTCAATAACGTAAGAGCAATACGTGTACACGAACAAAATCTTATTATACCTACTAATGACCAGAGACTGCTGAGAACTGTATCTCAAAATTGATATAGTTAAGACATAGAATGATAACACATTGGGGTGCATGTTTAAAATGCAAGTTCCTGAAACCTATTCCAAAATCAGTAAAATAGGACGACCTGTGGATCTAGAGTAAAAGAATCAGAAATTTCAGTAAATGCCTCAAAGCAATTCTAAGACACACTAAATCTTAAACAGTAAGGGAAACTCCTCAGTAGGCATTAACTTCTCTAATATATTTCATTCCTACTATTAACTAAGATTCCAGGCAGTCAGGTGGCTAAAGAAAGTTTTGCTATACATTTTTCTGTGTATGTTTTAAAGAACAAAGTTACCACCATCCACATAGTGTAAAGAATACCATAAGGGCTCTTTTTTTTTCATTTTATCATGCATAAAAATACACCCCTTTAAAGGTCACTTAAGATTTCTTCCCTCTTTTCATGTTCATACTACACTATTAAATACCCAACATACTTTGTATTAAGTATGTTAGATGGTATCAGTGGGTAAAAACTTGAAGTCAATCCCAAGAACGTACATGCTAGAAAGTTTTTCTCTGGCCTCCACATATATACATGGCACATGTGTGTGCACATGCATACACACAAATAAGTAAATAAATGTGGAAAAAATCACATACATTAGAGAAACTCATGCTAAGAGTAATTTGCCAGCCGGGTGGTAGTGGCACATGCCTTTAATCTCAGCACTCGGGAGGCAGAAGCAGGCAGATCTCTGTGAGTTGGAGGCCAGCCTGGTCTACAGAGCTACTTCTAGGACAGCTAGGGCTGTTACACAAGGAAAAAAAATAACTTGCCACAGACTGACCCTTCAGTTACACAGTTACTTAAGAGTTCATCCTCAGGGCAGAGAGGCAGGCAGGCAGGCAGGCAAGCAGGCAAAAAGGAAGGAAGGGGTACCAAAGAAAGCAACTTTTTATATGTACCTGAATCACACCCTCTACCCTAGAACGTTCTCGTATCAATTTACAACCAGATTTGCTGACCTTTCTGAGTTATTAAAAAATTAGTCTTGGGGCTGGAGAGATGACACAGTGGTTAAGAGCACTGACTGCTCTTCCAAAGGTCCTAATTTCAATTCCCAGCAACCATATAACTGCTTACAGCCATCTGTAATGAGATCTGGTGCCCTCTCTGACCTGCAGGCAGAACACTGTATACATAATGAATAAATTAATTAATTAATTAATTAAAAAATAAGAATTAGTCTTATTAAATAACAATCTCTTTTTTGGATATGTTGTTGAAAAACTACTACATTTATAATTTAAAAAATTGTGCCAGGTGGTGGTGGTGTACTCCTTTAATCCCAGCACTTGGGAAGCAGAGGCAGGTGGGTCTCTTGAGGCCAACCTGGTCTACAGAGTCAGTTCAAGACAAGTCTATACAAAGAAACCCTGTCTCAAACCCCCACCCACAAAAGGAAGAAAGAAGAAAGAGAAGGGAGGAAGGGAGGGAGGGAGGGAAGGAGGGAAGAAGGGAGGGAGGGAGGAAAAAATCTTAAGACACAAATAAACAGTGATTAGCTGGTCCCTGGCAATGTTCAGTGAGTCATGGTCTGGGAGATCCTACTGCACAGCTCCAGGCAAAACCTTATTTAAGCATGAGCTCTAAGAAGCCATTCAGCTGCACTGAGTTTTCTCAGTACACAACCAAAAGGTGAAAACCAAGGGTCTTTATAATTTTTTCTCCTACCAAAGAATATCTCTCTCATTCTACTTTCCCCATCAACATGGAGAAAAAAAAAGAAAGCCAAAAATGAAAAAGAACAAAAAATATAAAGTTAGAATACCTATTTAGCCAAGTATGATTCTTTCTTAACAAAGCCTAGACTCCTGGTACTATGAAGCTGCAGTTCACCACAAGGTGTCCTGAGTACTGCTTACTCATGCTTTACTACACAAACCTGTAATCTGAATCTCTAGACACACAGCAGACACACCAGACAACTGCAGAACAGAGGTTTTCTCATTTTAAAAATGGTTCTCTTTTAATGTGACTTTTTTTTTCCAAGCTGTGCTGGACCTTGTGGAAATCCTTACCTCAGCCCTCCAGGGTGCTGGGATTATACGATTTAGCCAAGACAACTCACCAAATTGGTCTTGTTTCTTGTTTCATTATTTAAAGTGACAGATTTTGGTGACAGATGGGAAAGACAGTTTTGAACATTAAGCATGGAGACCTCACTTTGACCCCTGCTATAAACATCAAAAGACACAAATGGGAGCCTGCACTTGTAATTCCAGTGCTGGGGAGGTGGAAACGAGAGGATATTGAGTTCTCTGGCCAGTCTACGTGGCCTAATCACACAGTCCCAGGTTCCAGTAGGAGACCCTATCTCAAAAACAAAGTTAGAGGCACCTGAGAAATGATGCTACAGGCTAACTTCTGGCCTCGATGGGCGGGCACAACCATATGTGCGCGCGCACACACACACACACACACACACACACACACACACACACAAAGAAAAAGCAGAGGGAAGGAAGACCTCACTAAACTACCCTGGCTGATCTTGTACATCAGGGCTGAAATGATCCTCCTGCTTCAACCTCTAAGTAACTGGGAATACAGAGACAACACCACACCTAGCTCCTTCAAAGCTATTTCATCTTTCACTTGCTTGATACAGTCAAATATAAATGCCATAAAATAAAAAAAAGTTAAAAACACTACAATAGTTGCTATTTTAGGTGAGACCTTTTCTCCTTTATATTTGTAATCATAATCTGCATAAATAAAGTTGGCTGAAAAACTGGTTCCACAAAAGAGCATCGGTCAATATGCACAAGGCCCTAGGAGATCCTCATCACCACAAAACTAAAACATAAGACATAGGAAACAAGCACTAAAGTTTAATCATGTCCAATTACACAAATTCCTGCTCCTAAAAGAAAGCACCATTTATGAACAGATTTTAGGGACTGTTTGCATGCCTTCTTCACTTTCCTATCAAACTGTGTAAAACACCCTCATCTCTGTTGACGACCTCACAGCATATCATAAGCTATACACACCTGCTTTACCCGCCCTCCATTAAGGGACTTTCAGTTTATGAATTATTTGGTTTGTCAGTATGCACAAAGTCATGGATGCATATCTTTATGCATCTGAAAATGGGTAACTTGTAGCTAACAGATATTTTGGGAAAAAAATTCATAAATACATAACTCTGGCTCAAAGGTATATATTACTTTAAATTTTATACGTTAAAAAAAGGTCTAACAATGCCCTGAAATAGTTAAATAAATTTACATTTTCATTTAACTAAATACGAATATCCAGCATCTCCAGTTTTTCCATAATTAAGTTGTTTTTAGTAACTCTAAACAAATCTTGTGACTTTCTTTTACATGTAAAGGTAAAAATCTTTTTTAATTGGTTATTTTTTTTCTCCTTATAAATACAAAGTAAATTTTCTTTTTTCTTTCTTTCTTTTTTTTGGCAGAGGTGAGAAGCTAGTAAGATAGGTACACAATATAGTCTAGGCTCATCTTATATCAATCTTGATATTCCTGCCTCAACATTCAGAATGTTGATATATTTAGGAGTATATACCACTATACCTTGCTATGTTTTGCAAATTTTTATGTTAGATCTTTATTCTTTCTCTTTCCTGATTTAAATACTATTTATTTTTTAAGAAACTTGTTCTTGATATCTGTATAAAAAATAAAATTTTCACCAGGCTATGTCAATTTTATTTAAAGAATATATTTACTATATGAAGTTCAAATTCTGCAGTCAAGTTCCTTTGAGTTCTAGTTTTTGTACATTGTTTAGAAAGTAATTTCTTAGGCAAATGATGATAAGTATATGGATCTTGTAAATTCTCCTAGTGCTTTTGCACTTTCAAGGCTAACTTAGAATTTACATATACAAACAAATAAGAAATGGAATTATTTTTTATACTGTCCCTGTTAAGGACAGCCAGTTTTCCATGACCATATTACTGATATGAACTGTATTTGTAGTGGCCACCATCATCATATACTATTTCTACAGAGGTCAAATTATGAATGTTTTTGGTCCTATTATTTTGTCTATTCCT
The DNA here is from genome assembly GCA_001685095.1 of Ellobius talpinus. Lineage (NCBI taxonomy): Eukaryota > Metazoa > Chordata > Mammalia > Rodentia > Cricetidae > Ellobius > Ellobius talpinus. The sequence goes on along the minus strand of LOJH01035352.1, from coordinate 3,603 downwards.
GAGCAGTATTATTGCCATCCTAGTATAAAAACCTAGCAAAGTTCCTTTATTGCACTTTTTTCTCTATAATTCGCCATGTGACTCTCATGTTTATTATCTAGAAGAAAAAGAAATCTTGTTAGGTTGCTCCTTCTAGATTATAGTGGGATTATAAATGGGATTACACTTAAAATATATAAATAATTATCTGAAAAGAATTTATAGCATTCTCATTTTAATCTTAGAAGTAATAAAAAATAGCACCCATAATTAATGGCTACTGTGTTGAGAGCACTGTTTACCAAGCCTATATAGTGTATTTATTTTAATACAACCTCATGCTAAGTATCAGTATCTTCATATCTTTTAAATTTTTTTAACTAGCTCTTTTTTTAAAATTGTTTTTATTGAGCTATATATTTTTCTCAGCTCCCCTCCCATCCTCTCCAATGATTCCCCACACTCCCAATTTACTCAGGAGATCTTGTCCTTTTCTACTTCCCATGAAGATTAGATCCATGAATGTCCTCTTTGTTGTCTAGGTTCTCTGGGATTGTGAATTGTAGGCTGGTTTTTCCTTGCTTTATGTCTAAAAGCCACTTATGAGTGAGTACATATTATATTGTCTTTCTGGGTCTGAGTTACCTCACTCAATATGATGTTTTCTAGATCCATCCATTTGCAAGCAAATTTCAAGATGTCATTATTTTTTTCCTCTGTGCAGTACTCCATTATGTAAATGTACTACCTTTATCCATTCTTCAGTCGAGGGGTATTCAGGTTGTTTCCAGGTTCTGGCTATGATAAACAATGCTGTTATGAACATAGTTGA
>LOJH01035349.1:0-15789 GCA_001685095.1 Ellobius talpinus | reverse complement strand
AGTTTCTTTATTAACCAATGAAAGTAACACATAGATGACCCTCCTCCATCAAGCGTGTATGCATTGTGTGTCTGTGAATGTGTGTGTAAGAACTGGCAAAGTACAGTATGATGAAACAGATGTTAAATTTGACTAAAGCTATTTTTAAAATTGCCTTTATGTTCTCCCAGTAGAGTTCAGTAAAGCCTGGCAAGTCCATCACGATGCATGAACCTTTTGAAGGGTGACACGTCCTATGTTGCTTCAACAGGCTGATATGGGAAAGGATGGGAAAGACCTGGTAGAAGGGAAAGAACTTTCTTCTTACCCTGAGTTCACAGATCTCAGAAGGACCCAGAAAATCCTAAATTAGCTTAACAGATATTACTGGCTTTGGGTAAATATTGCCAAGGTTAAATATTATATGTAAACATTGCTAAAAACAGTGATCCCAAATAAACTACTGTGAAATTTTAGTACAACAGGCCAAATACTCAAAAACATCTAGGTTACAATGTAAACCCTTCTGAGCATGCGTAAGCTGACAACATCATGCTGTGGGCCCTGCAGGGACAGGCAAGCCCATTAGACACAGGCCTTGCAGAATAGTACGGGACATGTGCTGTGGACACGGGGGACATGCACAAGACAGAAAGACATGTGGAAATAGTAATGCAAAGACCCAGAGTCTCTTCTTAGAAGAGACGGAACTTCAAACCGACTTTTACTTAGAGGCAGGTCTCAACAGATGGGGGTGCAGTATGCATTAGGAAAATGAGGGATCTCTATCTGTTGGCCAACAATCGATAGTCCTCCCTGTTACTCACCAAAGGAAGTTTAAACCCCCAAGGAAAGTCAGTTCCCTGGACTGTCCTCCAGATCCCTGCCAGCTACGTCTCCAGCTGGTCCCTCTTTCCTACCCTGAGATGGAGTCACCTGTAGTCTCCAGGATTCCTGTTTTCTTTCCACTAGTAGAACGTAAAGCAGAAAAGAAGGTTACACCAGATCACAGAGGATTTTTAATGGCAAAATCAGGTTGCGACTACAAAAGATGACCGGAAAGAAGAGGAAGAGGAGGTGCCTGACATTTATTGAGAGCTCCCTGCATGGAGGGCATGAGTGATCACTAAATAACCAGGAATCAATGAAGGCTTTTGAAGCAAGTGAGCGGTAGCAGCAACATTACTTTCAAAGACCTGAACAACAGGGCAAAGGGTAAGTAGGAGAAGGAAGTTGGCAGAGCTCTTCCTTTGGGGAGCAAATCAGATGGAGAAGGATGTGGGAAGGTAAGGGCAGAGACGGGACCGAGGCTCTCACACAGTGACAGATGTGGCAGGTGAGGAAGAGAAGATGACGTGTGAAAAGGACAAGATGGCAAGATGACAAGGCTCTTCTGGGGAAGAAGCAACATCAGTGATGTGCTGTGGGGTAGGCAGGACAACGAGGGCTGCATCTGTGAGAGCAGAACTGAGAACAGAGATGGTGCTCACCCCCATGGACACCCCAAAGCCATGAAGACAGAGATGTGAGGAGCCAAAACCAAACAACAATGAAATGGCCAAGCCAGTGCTTCTAAGAACACCTCTATCTAGGAAAAAGTAAAGAATGGAAATGGAAAGAAAGAATCGAGCAATCAGGAAGGGGAGGCAAATGGGAGCAGGGAGAGGGAAGGGGATGTCAGACTGGGCCAGATGTCACAGTGTGGTCAAAGCAGAGAAGAGCCTTCAGGATTCATACCTGGAGGATGTTGCCCTTGGCACACAGGTAGTGAGGAGGGGAGGATGAAAGTGGGCATGGTCCTGGCAGAGAAAAAGGAATGAGATGGAAGGAAAGAAACATTCTGTCTCTCCGGCCTCAGGAAGCCTCGTGGTGTCTGCAGGCTGAAGTTGGAAGCCTGTGGGTCAAGGAAAGATTGCCAGTGCACAGGGAGAGTGCAGACCATGATACCAGGGTCCTGGGGAGGACAGAGGAAGAGGCGGATAGGGATAAGAAGAACAAGGTCAGTGGCTGAAATTAGAAAGAGGAGGAAAGCAGATTAAGGTAAAGGGGTCATTTGGGACTAGAGGGAGTGGTGCTAAGGGAGCTGATCCCAGGGGATGCTTTCTTCCTGTCACACAGGAAAGAAGGAGGGCATGGGAAAGCTTCCAGGGAAGGGTGGGAAAATCTCTTCCTGTGTTCATCTGACCACAGGATCACTGCAGTGATTCCCCACCATCAGAGGGGCAGGGGAACATGAACTGCCTTCAGCATGTTCAGAGTGATGTTATTGTTGATGTTTAAAATAAAACAATCTTACAGTGTTTTCCCCCCACATAATTAAATGCAAAAAGAAGAGACTTGCCGGTGCTTATGTACTCTTTTTTTAAACGTTCCTATGGATGGCCACTGAGTAAGTCTATAGGTGAGCCATAAGAAAGACTCAAAACAAATTTGAAGACAGTATCCCTAGTACAGTCACCCTCCTGGATTTACAGAGCATAACAACAACACACTCTCCAGGGCTGTGACAGTCAGAAAAATCTCTTCCCAGCATTCCTGAGAGGAGAAGTCTTTTAAAAACCTTTTTGAACATAAGTGGTCATGTAGGGGTTTGTGACAGTCTTACAGAGACTTTGAGCGACTTTGAGAATGAAACCCGAAGACAATAAAATCTGACTTCCATCTGTTTTCTGATTGCAGGTCAAGTACAGACTATGATCCACAGAATAGTGTTAGAGGGTGCTCCTGAAGCTGATAGAACATAAATGCCACCATAGAGACTATACTGATAACTATTGCAGCTGCAAACTTACATGAATTACGTTGTGGTATTTCCTTGAATTCTTAAGCTGAAATAGAAACCTTACATGTTAATTTTTATGACACTTGGACAGAATCAGAACTCAAAAGGAAAGACAACGCTTACCTGATTTAACAGGAGAGTATAAGCAGGGATATGAGAGTCAAGCCATCCAGAAATATGGTCCCAACCAGAGAAGGGGAGAATGGGTGGGGGAAAAGAGAGAAAAAACATTGAGATCAATAGTGATATAAAAACGCTGTCATTTTCTAAACCAACCAACAAATACTTATGGCAAAGTGAAAACAACCACAGTTTCATGGGAGAGAAATTCAACTCAGCAGCTATCACTGGCTCCATTCATGGATGCTAAATACAGAGACATCCCACGTACAAACAATCCTTCCAAGCAGCGATCATTTTCATTTATATGCTAGAGCAATATGCTTTCAATTTAGGAAGGAGTAGGCAAAGTATTCCCCCAAGCCAAACTCACCCACAACTTGTTTATGTAAATAAAGTTTTATTGAAACACAGCCTTATACATTTTTTGAAGCATTGTCTGTAACTTCTTTTGTGTTGTACTGGTAGAGGAAAAGAACCACATGACCCAAAAAAATTAGAATATTGGTTACTTGTATGTCTGTTCTTGTTTGAAGCTGATTGATACTAGATAGCTAAGCCTGCCCTCTAACTCTTGCCCCAGCCTCCCGAGTGCTGGAATCAAAGGTTTGTGATATCATGGCCCTGGCTGGCTCGTTATTTAAAAGGCTTGCTGACTACTGTTTCAAAGTGATGGATGACCAAATAATTTCTTTATCATTTTTGTTCTTAGAAAAATCACATCCCTGCATGGAGCAGAACTGTTTCTTACAGTGGCCGCCATTAGCATGTGACTGTTAAATAATTGGAAAACGTCCAATCTGAACTGAAGGTGTAAAATACATGTGGGATCTCAAAAACTAAGCAACAACAGCAAAGTAAATTATTGATAATAAAAAAGGATTACATGTTAAACTAACAGTATATATATAAATATATATATATACTTAGTTTAGTAAAATATATCATTAAAATTAGTTTCCACTGTATTTTTATTTTGTTAATGTGGCTATGAGAAAAATGTAAATGCATGATGAAATTCACATTTTGTTTCTATTGGATGGTTGTGGTATAAAGTCTAGACCCTGAATAAATAATTCTCTAAAAGCTAGAGTTTTCCCAACTCTGTCCCGAAAATAACCCCAGGCTTTGATTCCTATGACTTAAATAGCAAGGGATAGGCTGCTATTTCATTTGTTGCTCTTCGGTTTTCCTAGCAATTAGTTTGGACAACTTTCCTTGTGAATTTGGTCTTTAAGATGGTTGAATAAAAGAGTGAAGATGTTGATATTCAATTACTGTCTGCAGGCAGGAACACTGTAAGTTACTGGGATCAAACTATTGAGCAATAAATTGAGTGAAGGCCAATTAGGTTTTTCCATCAACCTTCCAGATAGAGTTAAGAGCAATACAAGCTGTATCTCTGGCCAGGTCTTGCGGCATACAAAGAAGAAAAGGAGGGTTGGATAAGCGGCTCATTGGTTAAGACACCTAACAAAAAAGTGTGAGGATCAGAGTTTGGATCCCCAGAAACTCACACAAATGCTAGGTAGATATGGCAGCCAGCCTACAATTCCAACCTCCTAAGGGAGAGACAGAAGAAGTTGACTAGCCAGCCATATTGGAAAGCTCTGGTTGAGATAACCTGCCTCAATGATTAAGGTGGAAGAGCCATTGAGGATGATTACAAACAACCTCCACACGTAAACACATGTAGTTACACTGATGCATATTATGCATGTGTACTCGAACAGATGCAAATCATACATAGACACATACATATAGCCCCCCCCATACAGTCCTCTGCTAGGCAGTCAAATTCAAGTTCAGCCTAAACTTGCCAAATGCAAAATCCCACCTAAATGAAGCAGTATAGAATGTATACTTTATTATCCCTACAACTTCACACACATTCTGCTCAGTGTTTGCCTCACTTAACACCCAAAGGTCAACAGATGTGGAATGCAGTTGTTTAAATCAGTTAACTTTTCCCTTTGGTTAAGCATATTATGTCTATGTAAATCTGGGATGTATAATTAGACAAACTGATAGCATTTATATAAGTGATGAGGTGTCGGGAGCTCCGAAGATGAACATTCACATCAGGTTCCATAGTATTTATGAAACCCGACAACCACAGCCTAAGAAATAAACACCCATTTCTCCCAAGCTTTACGGTGAATAGGAGAGCCATTTCCACTCCTCTGGGGAGCAGACTCATAGTTCAAAAACATAGCAACTGCCATGGGCAGGTAGGATAAGAAGTGGCCCACTCATCATCTTTATGATATCTTAAAATTTCTGGCTAATTTCAACTCTATGGGACCAAACATAAATGTGTGTGTGTGTGTATTCAGGTGTATACCTGACTGTATATGTATGTAAAAGCCAGAGGTTGATAGCAGGTGTTTACATCACTTTCTACCTGTAGTTTAACAATTCTGTTCGACTGGGTGACCATCAAATCCAAGGGATTGTCCCATCTCTTGCCACAGTGCAGGGAGCCTAAGTGCATACTCTCTTGCCTAGCTTTTTACATGGGCCGTAGGTATCTAACGCAGTTCCTCGGACTTGCACATTACTGTCTGAACCATCTCCTTGGTTTCTAAATCTGAATTCTTTAGAAGATGAACAGTTTTCCCTTGTGATGGTTAGATTTTTCTTCAGCATGTTCTTTCGGTTGTGTTCCCAACTATCTGATCACCAAAATGGTGCTCACTCTAATCCAGGCCAGTCCACTATGCCTGATAAAAGAAGATACAGAATAAATAAGATATAATTCTTCCCAACTTAAGTAGGTAAACGAATTGATCATAATATCAACATGATGCAAAAACGGAGCAGGGCCGATCTGGAGCAGAGAGGCAAAGTGCTGAGAGCGCTCAAGGTTGAGAATGTCCTTCCAGTTGCAAGAGACCCAGGGAGCTTCTTATGCAAAGGATGACATGAGACAGAGGGTGATGGGAAGAATTCTGTGTAGAGAGAACTCCTTAAAAGGGTAAAGGGGCAAGAAAGTGAGAAAGCAGTGGGCTTGTGAAAGAATGGTAAGTAGCGCATCTTGGCTGGAGCATTGATTTAGGGATTAGGCAGAGATCATTTGAACAGCATGTTGGAACTGGGTCACTGAGAGTGTCTCCACACCAGACAAAGAGACCTGGGCTGCCGTGGGCATGCTGGGGAGAATCCATGAGGACTGCAGATGGTGGGAATAACAAGACGTAGGGGGGCAGAAAGCCAAGATCCTTGGCTGGGTCTCAAGAAACCAGAGTAGTGGGTGGTGCCCACACCCACTGGTGAGCCAGTCATCCTCTGGGACTACACTTGAGAATACTTTCTTTTCTTGGAGGTGGCCTGGCTCAGACAAGCCCTCAAACCCCCACATCCTAAGAAGTCTGAGTCCTGGGAGCATAGTCGTGTTTGGGAAAGATTTGCCCCGCATTGGTGGAGCCAGGGGATGGAAGGCTGGGGGACCTGGGGGGAAGAGTGTGAGAGAGAGCATGTCAGAGGAACTGACAGAATGGTATAGAAGCTTTGGGGATGCTGTGAAAAGGGTAGATCCAGGGGACTCGCTGATTCAGTGTGTTGATAGAACAGAGAGGAGTCAAAGACAGCTGCAGGGTTTGGAGGTTAGAGGCAGGAGAAAATGACTTCACTCTCAATAAATCAACCCTGGTTCAGAGACTCTTAGAATAAACTCCTTCCACCTAACAGACTGGGCAAGGGTCCCAGCAATAAGGACAGGGTCCCCGTGGGCAAAAGGTTCCTTTTATCAGTACAAGTGTGTAGCTGTTGTTGTTTGTTTTTTGATTGTTATATTATTACTGTTTGGGCAATTATAACCCGAGAAAAGGCTAAGACTATCTCCCTGGCAGCCCACTATCAGATAAGATCAAAGCAATGAGAATTCACAGGCCAGTGCTCTTGCTTTCCTCTGGGTATCACTCTGAGCAATTCATGCAACTATTTTCCTTATTAATTACCTCATCTTTAAAGTAAATTGATATTTTTTCCAAAAAACTTAATATGACTCAATAAGCGTATATTTGTGTGAACATTCTGAACCACAAACACTTTGTGTATGTCATTAATGTGGCGGTGAAACACAAAGCCATAAGAAGGGCCCTGTTGACAAGCCAAGGAAATGATTCCCGCTAAGTATGGCTTAGTGAGCCAGTGATTTTCCTGGGTTTGTTACAAGAATGTGATGAGGGTTATTTGTAGGAGCATGTAGCACAGGCTGGCCTCAAGCACCTTATGTAGTTAAGAATGACCTCATCTTCCTGCTCTGCTTCCCACGAGTTAGGATTACAGACCCGAGCCACCATGTCTGACTAAAATAATGGTTTTATGCTGTATTCTTTTAAAAGAACAATAGAAGTATAGCATTGGTGGTATGAAAGGCATAGGGGAATCATGGGGGGGGTCTAAATAGTGATGGGAATGGGGAGGGCAGAAGAGAGAACAAAAGGATGGATAATAACTCTAAGGAGGTGGCACAAAAGCTCTATGGGAACCAGCTACTTTATAAGCTCATTAAAAATATAATAAAAATGCTTGAATGGAAGCAACCTACATGGGAGTGATAATGCTCCTGCCAGAATCCATATATTATTAAACAAAAATCCCAGTGCCAGGTGAGGGGATACCTCCATAGTTGTTGATCAGAGAGTTCCCAGAGACCCTCAGAACAATATAGTCTGTTGCTATTGCTATTGGTTGACTACCAGAACTTTGTATTAAGACCCTATTGATGAAGACACCACACACTTTGGTCATAGGAGTTAAAGAAATCAAATTGATAATTAAAGTGGAAGCTTCCTCCCTGCTGGCTAGCTTTCATAGTCACAAAAGGTGCTATACAGGTTGCTGGAATTTGGGCAGGAAAAGGCAATAGTGGTCTTCCCTAACTCTGAACCCTGCAAGCTATAATGATGACCAATATGGCAGAGACATGCCTGTTAGTGTAATAGTGGCATGGATGTTATAGAAATAAGCACACATTTGCTTTTTACTTGGATTTAAGGACCCCCCACAGGTGGAATCTCATGCCTGATACTGTACCCTGGCCAAGAGTCCATGGCTGGTGAGGTCAAAATTCTTAAGGGATAACCTACTACCACCATATTGCTAAAAGTACATAGTATAAAATCATCTTCTAAATACTTATCTTTGTGCCCATAGATTCCTGTAACTCTCAGTCCTAATCAGAAAAGGTCATTTTTATAGAGGGTAATTGTTAATATGGAAACTTACAGCTGGTCAGAGGATAGAGAATAAGTGTCATGGAGTTCTAAGGGGCAAAGGGTTCTCAACATGGCAGGAGCACTGCGTTCATGAAATCATAGCAGCTGTGGTTTTGTCCATGAGATCACACCATCGAACAATCCAACATGGATGGCGGACACAAGGTCTCATCTCCAGCTGAGTGACTTCAAGTTGGAAGGGATATGTGTTGAGAAGGAAGGGTCCAGGAGGAATTTGAGGCAGAGGAAGATAAAGATAATCAAACTACAATACGTATGTCTAGGAAATATACAGAGAATATATAAAAACACTATAATGACAAAACTCATTGTATCCATACTGTAGTAGGATGAGGGTACTTTGCTATCTCTTTGGTGTCTTGCTATCATAATTACCAAAGTCTGTCTTTCAGGACAGGAAGACGGTGCCTGAAGTGCTGCTGAGGTGTACAGAGCACTCTGCCTATCAGTAAGAGAACTTAGACCATAGATCCATTATAGGTCGCACTTCTCCTATTCATTCCTTCTTCCTCGTCAGATGTCACATTTCAGGATGAGGTGAATCTTAAGATATGTAATTTATCTAAACTCCAAAGAACTAAGGTTTCAAGGAAGAAATCCATAGCCAATTTACCAAGCCAGAAACAGCTGCTTACACAGAATAACACCTAAGTCAGTCTCAGTAAAAGACTAATCATCTCTGCATGTGTCACTACAAACCAAAGTACAAAGATCTTGTGACAACTGTCTTTCTCCATGCTTAGACATCTTCATTGCGTCTTACTTTGTTTCATGCTCTTGACTCAATCAAAGAATGGGAGTTAAAAGTCTGACACCCTCCATTGCCTTCTTGGCTATGAAAATGTGGTAGAGTTCTGATTCCAGGGTAGTAGCAGAGTGCTCTTAATGTAGACACCAGACTACTTTCTTACAATAACAGAGTATTTCCCACACATTCTTAAATGTTTGAAGAGAATAGAAACTATTTCTCAGCCCCAAACTTCTCGTCACAAAGGCATCATGATGGTTTAAATCACTTTGGTTCTGGGTTTGGCTAGTTGGGGTGACACTTTCCAGTAAGGAATCCCTTATTTAATATTTATAAACCACAAGCTATTTGTGAGTCCCCAAAGTTGCTGACAACCAAGGAAAGGGATTATTAAAACAATATTTTATCATCTTCTTCTGTCTCATCCTACAGCATCCTTCACATAGTTGAAAGGGCTTCCAATCACACATTGAATAGGTCTACTGAAACTGGAGCTGTTAAAAACAATGAAGCAAGAACGATGAAGAAGTAACCACAAAAGCTCATGAGCAATTCATACGCATGAATAATTTATCTTACTGTGTTGATATGACTGGATGCTTAGTTCTTACAATAAAACTTTAAATGACTTCATGCTTAGTAAGAGGAACGGTGTCTTGGTAAACCCCACGATACCCCCTCAACTCATCTGTAAGTTTGGGTCATAATCTTGGGCACTAAAGGATGTAGGCCATTAGGGTTTTGATGGGTTTTCTGTTGGAGGAGTTAGTTGTTTCTTTGTTGGGGATGCCTTGTTTTGGAAATAGTGATCAAATTCTGGACCTCATGCATTGAAACACACTCTATCACCAAGCTACATACATAGTCCTTACAATAGGCTAATAAATTAAGGTAACAAGTTCCATAGCCTCTCAAGGATAGGTAAAAGTGAACAAAAATAAAAAATCATGTTCCTGCTGTGTTTAAAGATAAACCCCCAACCCTTGCAGGCTTCAGGGTAGTTTTTTTGAACCAGACCAGACATGTGTGTGTGTGTGTGTGTGTGTGATGCCTGCATACAATTTGACAAGAAGACAAAAGAAACTGTTTAGCATTTGGGGCTATGGCTGAGGGACAGCATACTCCCTAGCATGTAGAAGGTACTGGGTTTAATCCCCAACATCATAGAAAGGAAAAGGAAAGAAGTTGTTTCTAACCTCCAGGACACACTAGACTTGAGGTTATATTGTCCAGTTCTGTCAATAGCACACAAGAGGACAGTTTATCAATCAAATAAACTAACATAGCCTTCAGACCCAAACCTTAAAGAAATAAAGACAAATCTTAAAGAAATCAGGATAAATTGTAAGCCAGAGCATCAACAAATGCAAATTCAGTATCTCAGGAGCTTTCCTTCTCTTGTGGATGCCCAAAAACATCAAACAAAACATGTCTAAAACAGTGATCAACCACAGGGCCACAGTGTGAAGTCTGCTGACCAGACTTTGAAATTGTCCCTACAATATCTGTGTGATTGATTTCTTATATCATTTTTCTGGAAGATCTACCATGATTGTATGTTACTGCAAAACATAGCGGATGGTCAAGAAAACGCATGTTAGTTCACAACAGGGCAGCAAGAGAGCAGATGCTTTCTATAATAGTGGAATTCCAAAAATCTCAAACAACAACAACAAAAGACTATGAGGAATGGGTAATCATTATATTTGAGGGACACAAGCCTACCTCCTCATCTTCTTCAATCAGACTAGAGGGTTGGCTTGTGCAACAAGGCAAGGGACAATCTAATAATATACATATTCATACCTGAATATAGGAAATTACAAATAACAAATGTATAACACTCCTTTAGCATCGTGACTGTATGCGTACCCAGGTAAGTCTGTTTGGCATCTTAAGTAGTTAACAGTATGATTTATTGTTATTGTAATTACTACTAGTACTACTACCATTATTTACTATTATTATTATTATGCCAATGGAAGAAAGCAGCTTCTCAGAAAACACAGTTCATCAAAATGTTCAAGGATGCTGGGAAAGCATCTTTCTTTAAAATGCCACCTCCTGCAGGGGCAATAAGTTCCCTGCCTCATGGTTTGTTTACCTTAAACTTACAGAAGCTTTCCCTTTCTCCAGAGAAGGGCCACAGTTCTCAGAGTTCATGAAAAGAATGTGTCCCCTTCTATTGAAGGTGAAGTGAAACTAACCCAGAACTGAGATCAAAAGTGAAGACCTCTGAAGGTTTGGTCCTCATCTTTTAGCCGTTTTCATTCTGTCCCCACAGTAGGGACATCCTGAAGCTGGGTCTCTCCCAACCCCACTCCCATCTGCATGTCTGCTGCTGAATTTCAAAATAACAGCCATGGTCACTGCTGCTGTTGCTAGGGAGATAACGATGACACCCACTACTACTGTCACTGCAACTATAGCTATAGCTGTTGCTGCTGTTGCCACTACTCCAGGGCACAGAGTGGAACAGGACTCTGCTTACTCCGCCTACCACAGTAAGTCCAACAGCCGTACCCATCGCTCAGGAAATGCCCTACTTCAGATTCGCAGCTCATCCCAGGGCTGCAATTACTGGTCCAGAAGCAATGATGTCTGAGTTCCAGGGAGACGACTCAATGGAAATGTTCATGTCTGATCACCTCTCACATACAAATTACTGTGTGTGCCAATCTGACAATTACCTTCAAAGTCATAGCAAAAACCATGCAATCAAGTTCATTATTATGGCTGCCTTCAATTACAAGAGGCAAGAACCTACCTACAGGAAATTTACTGAGGGATACAAAATGGTTCTCTGTCACTATTTAATTTTAAATCAAAGCATTTCATTTGGCAAAGTCTTTTCAAAAGTGAAAAAACTTTGCTGAAATAACCCAGCTAAGAATAAGAAAACAGTTCACTCCCTTCTCCCAACAAACAAGCAAACTTTTACTGCTCAGAAAACAAGACCTCAACTCCTGCTATTTTCTTCCACTGATTCCCAACAGTTAGAACCTGAACATTTCTAACAGGGACAGAAAGGTGACATGTGGAATATAGAGTGAGATGGAATAGGGCTGCATCCGAGAAGGAATACAGTGTGGCTATAGTCACCAAGCTCCTTTCATGCATTGGCAGGAAAGGAGGGAGCGTTTCCAAGCCTTTCTAGGAGAGCACTAGCAAGAAATGTGGATGGGAGTGAGCTCCACCTCTGAGACTATTCACTTCCCCTCTTCCCATAGGTTGGCAGATGCAGGGGATTATGGGAAGCCCAGAGGACTCAGAAGAAAGAAACATGGAATCCTGGAAGGATGATGATGGTAAGCAGTGGAACTTTCTGCCCATGCATCTGGGTCACGTTCAGTCCCAGAGCTCTAGGCAGGGGTTTGTTTCAGCAGATGCTCTCCCTTGCGTAAACACACACAAGACACCAAAATCAATTCTAGCACCTATTATTTTCGTGGAATTTAGAAAAGTTACCAGCATAAGATTCAATTTTTCATTAAAAATGTTAATGCAACTAAATCTTGATTTTTTAGTAGCATCTATATCTTATAAGCAAGCCCACTAAAATATATTCACCACCTCCCAAACCTATACTACCAAAGCCCTCTTGACCATGCACAGAGCACTGTCTAAGTCCCACATTCCCAGCTGAGGTCAAACAAGGCAACACCCTGCGCTCATTCCTGCCTCAGCTTTTACACTGTAAACAAGTATCCCTTTCATGCTCTATTCAGCACTACATTGTTCACAGTGCTGCTCTTTTGTGAGTGATTCTTCTGTCGCCAATGGCCCCCAGGGTAGTCCTGAAGGGTTAGAGTCTAGTGTTCTCCAGTGTGAGAAAAACCTGTGCTGTATCTCACTAAGAAAATACAAGCGTTAGGTGAGCCCTGTCCACTCGCACTGGTGGAGCTGCTGGCCATGTGTTCGATGCTAATGAATCAGCAGCAGTGTCCTTAAATAGAGGCAAGACCAAGACGAGGTTACCTCTGGATCAGCTTGACAAAAACACTGACAGCAAAGGTTCACTCTGATTCAATGTCTACAGACCATCACAAAGAAAAGGACTGACTATTATCATAGCCTCAAGGCTTTAGGGAAAGCATGTAAGATAATAAAGACTAATGTGTGACAAGCCAAAGGGGTATACATTGATGTCTAGTCTGTTCTTCGGTAGCAGAATGAGAACTTTTTCTTTTTAAATAAAACAAACAAAAAAACACTTTAGCTGCACAATTGGGCCAATGAATCATTTTATTTGTTTTGTATCCCACCTCAAATCCCAAGTGGAATAAGAACTAATTAAATTCTCATTAGCAACATCAAGTAGAAAACATACTACAAGGTTCAAGTAAGACCTTCTGTAACAAACAACAAAGGGAGGTCTTTACATCACTGCAAGATACTTGGAAAGCAACTTAGATCACTACATCCTTACATCACTGCAAGATACCTGGAACCCAACCTACTTCACTACATCCTTACATCACCGCAAGATACCTGGAAACCAACCTACACATCTAATGGACAGCTCATCTTAATGCTTACCAAAGGTCTGCAGACCATTGGCTTCCAGCAAGACTGAAAAGATCGTAAACACTACACAAAAGAGCAACCTTTCTTCAGGTAACTAAGCTATCATTCAATATTAACCACCAGCAAGAGAGGTGACATTGTGTCCCCAGGAATCAGGCAAAGAAATTCCCACCAGAACCTTAGGCACACAGTATGTGTGTTGCCATGGTGTACAGTCACCTAGCTAGTCACAGGCCAAGAGAGAACTAACAACCCATCTCTTCATATCCCTGATGGACACTTGTTCTACTACACCTAAATGGCCCCAAAAAACAAAGACGCAAAGGTCAAAGTCAAGCGTTCTTAGTACGATGGGCCAAAATTTTCCTTTGCCAGCCTTACTAGTTCAGTTTCTCTACTTTTTTTATTTAAATTGTAATATCGTTCAGATGTTCTGTTCTAATAAATTAATAACAGGATGTATTTTAAAAGTGAAACAAACCAGCAGGGAGCCCTGTGCAATAGAAGAGCAGTGTCCCATAGCCCGCTACTCTCATTCCCACTCCCTGCTATCTTTTATGGCTTTTTCTGGTGTGACTCCAAATCTCTAAGTACTCCCTTCAAATGGATATTGTTAAGTTTATCAGTTTCACGCAGTATCCTTTAACTTTCCTGACAATCACTGAAGAGTAATATTCTTACAACACCTTCATCTCCTCAGTGTATATTTTGCTTATATCAATCAAATTTACATTATTATGCATGTGTAAGGGCTGTGACATACAACGTACTGTTTTATTTAAAAAATAATTACTAACTGGGCATGGTAGCACACACTTGTAATCCCAGCACTCGAGAGGCTAAGGCAGGAGGATCCTCCCAAGTTTGTGGGCAGCCTGGGCTACATAGTAAATTCCATGTCAGTCAGGACTGTCTAGTAGGACTCTATCTCATTTTTTCCAACAAATAATAATGCTAAAATTAAATTAATTTAATTACTAACCCACATACGATTGATAATCAAGAGGATAAAACAAGAGGACTGGGAGTTTAAGACCAGTTTGAATTACACAGGGGACTCTGTCTCTAAAACCAAAACTGCAAAATAAAATAGAACACATAAAGAAAATCAAATGACCAAGTTGTTACTAAAATTACTAAAAAATAATTGTTATTTTGTATATCTATGTATATATACATGTATATATATTTACATGTATACATTTTCAAACCCACAGCCTAGTTGCTTTTTTTCTTAGTGTACCCACCTACCAGGTGTCAATATTTAAACCCTTCAATCCTATATGGTATTGTATAGCTCAGAGATTCCTGAATTTTCCTATCCATGTCCTGCTCCTCCTTAACCCTCCAGTTGATCTCAGTCTTCCATTCCCTTCTCTCTGGAGACACCTGCTTACATGTATTTCTCTCACTACCTCACCTTCTTTTTTTGACTTTCTGGGCTTGCTAAAAGTATTCCCAGTATAATTCCCCAAAGGAACCTAGGGTTACTGATCCTCAGGTGATTATACGATCATGGTCATGTAGCAGAGGGCTGCTTCCAGCCAACAGTGCCATCACCTCAGTCAACACTACATAAGTTTTCTCCTGCATCTTATTCCTCTTGTCTCAGAAAAGGCCCACACATAACTTCTCTGATAAAGGAGCATGTCAGCTGGGTTGGGTTTCAGCTCAGCTTGTGTCTGTGCTAAGACTGAGATCAGCTCAACTCACGACAACAAGGTTTGCAAGTTATATTTAGAAGTATCAGTTCTGTGAGCTGTCATGATACTTGTTGATATTTAGCTAAAAGGACTGCTTTACATGTTGCTGAATATAAGGTGAATGTAATGTAAATATCTGAGCAATCTTTGGGTGATTTCGTCCCTATACTAATACAAAAAGGAGGGGAGGCTAGTTGGGCGAACTTGGGATTGGAAATGTCACTCTGGTATTGCATAAAATATCAATACTGATTTGCTTAAAATGTGCATGTGCACATATTTGGATTATTAGATAATACCATGATACATAGTGCAGCGCAAATGAAAAACATAGACCCAATTTGACAAAGAAATCTAAGCTATTACATAGACAGCCCCTTCTCTCACAAAAAAGGGCATTAATCTGTGGGACTGGCTTTGGAATGTATCAACTCTACATTTGGTCATTTAGGAATCAGCTGCATCCTTCCACCATCTAAGGCCTCTGGGCCAATAGGATCCTTATCTCCCTATACCAACATCAGCAAGAGGTTTCCTATCGCATTATGTATAAATCTAAACCCAAGCAGGCCTCCAGCAAGTCATGTTAACATCAAGACTGGGAATGTCAAAAGTGGGATGATTTAAATGACGTTCTGTAACATGAGGGCTGGCTTGTTGGGGTTTCTGTCCCACCCAGTACCCCAC
>LOJH01035348.1:1831-15790 GCA_001685095.1 Ellobius talpinus | reverse complement strand
CCATTGTCCTTGGCTTCTCAGTCAGCTCTCTTTAGAAACACAGGTTTTATTAAATAAATTAAAAAGAGGGGAATATGTGGGGGCCCACACAAGTGGCTCTTTTCCACCTTGTTAAAATATGTGGGACCCACAGAAGTTGACCTGCCCCACTTTGACTGAAGATCAGAGCACTTAAACGTACTCTTGCTCTTCCAAGTTATTGACAAGAGTTCTGAATTTAGGAGTGGCTACAAACAGGAGATATTGACCTAGGGTGTGCTTACGTGCATCTGTTACAGCCTGACCAAATGCCAGAGAATTCAAGCCTATTCTGGATCCTTCAATAATATGCCAGGAGGTTTGACTGTCTACAGGATGCTTGTTCTAAGGTGAGGTCATTACATATCCTACAACAGAATACTTAACTAAGGGTATATTTGCTTGATGTTTCAAGTATTGAAGCAAGTAATTGCTTTATCTTTTGTGTCATGTTAAAGCAGCCTTTGCCTTCTCCCCCTCTTTTTGGGATTGGGGAATATAAGCATGTGGAAAATAAATGCAGGAATATTCAGTATTCACTGAATTGCCCTCCCGATTCTATTCTATTTCTTTTATATATCTATTTCTTCTACCTAATTTTTCTAGTCCACATGCCTCTATCCTGAAACTTATGAACCCTCTCAAGGCTTGACCCTGACAGATATCACCCTAATGTGGGGCCCTGACACTGTAATTAATAACCCTTGAAATTGATTTCTTAAAAATTAAAACTATTATTTTTCTTTTTTATGTCTGTTTTTCAAAACTCATGTGCGGAAAACTCGGATTTCATGCAATGTTAAGATATGATGTTTGAGAAAAGTGCCTAGATCAGGAGACCTCTGAACTCTTCAGTTGTTTAATCCCCTGGTGTATGATTCATGACGTTGGCGTCCTTGCAAGACGGTAGAGACTAGGAGACAGAAATTAGTCTGAGTAAAGCACAAGGACACTTTATTTAAGGGAATGCCGTCTCCCACCCCACTTCTCTGTGTTTTTATGCTTTCTGAATGCATTTAGTTGAGCCTTTTTCCCTACCTTGGCCGTGTTATTTCTGCTTTGTCACAGGCTTAAGAAACAAGGAGCAAGCTGACCATAGACTGGTCTCTAAAGCTGTGAGCCACAATAAACTGTCCCTCCTTCAGTTTGTTTTCCCAGTGTTGTCAGAGCCATGAAAAGTAACAAACACAGAAGACGTTCATGGAATTGTAGAGTTTCTTGATATAATCAGAGCTCCGTGGTTTCCAAACTTCAAAGTGTTTGCATCTCCAGGATATCTTATATATTTGCAGAACTTGACTGAGCTTATTTGGGATGAGTACAAAATTTTATATTGCCTCTAGGCTTTGAGGTGGTGACCATGCATGAGGCTAATTACATTTGACATATTTTATCATTTATAATATCATTTATAATACCTGGGTATTTGATCTGCTCAAGAAAAGAGCTTGAAATCCTAATACCTAAGGCAATGGAATTTTATTAGGTCTTTTAGGACACCTAGGATTGGATTAGGTCATAAAACTAGGCCACTATTGCAAATGGTGGACCTCACTTAATGCTTAGTCTATAAACATCTCAGTCATTTGGTCCTCCCAGCCTCCAGATTTATGGGAAATAAATGCTTGTTGTTTAAGCTATTCTGGTCTGTGATACTTTGTTATTGTAGCTGTAACTGGCCTTGATACTGCTTTCAAGATTTCTGCCTGTCTTTTCCCATTTTCTCTTTACTCTTCAGTGTGTTTCTTAAAACACAAGACTCTACAAGTGTCACAAACATAGCAATGAATTATCTGAATTATCAGTTTATACAGTCCTTTTATGATTACATGATCAATCTCCTCTGACCTTGGCTAATCTCATTTTGTCCTTAAACTCTCCTTTCTCTCTGACCTTGGGTTTGTACTCCATTCTAGTTATTCTTTCCAATTTTGAACCTCCTGCAAAGAAGGAGATATTCTTTTCCTGGCTAATTCCTGGTTGATATTTTTTCTGTGAATATAAAATTCTGCTCTTACATTAGCCACAAATAATATTTATAATTACTACTTACATCATTCTATCAATAAATCACCATGGCAAAATAAGTTACAATTAAGGACTTGCATATTCTCCTGTCATTGTTGAATTTACTGTTTAGAAGTGATACTATTTTTCACAAGTGTCCAAGGAAATCTAGATAAGAATATCCATTGGCATTTAAAATATTTATTCATAGAGATCAGAATGTGATGTATCAATCATATTGTTGGCTTCAAAGAGTAGTAACTAGTGCATGTGACTCTCATGTGTAACTCTGAGCAACTTTCCATGGAATACATAATTTGGGTTTGCTTAGAATGTCATGCAGGCTCTATATATGGATTCATGAAACAATTCTACTTTTGAGATATAGAAACAAAAATTATTTTGTATAGGATCTTGTAAAGAGGGTATGACGTAGCACAAGAAATCAGGCACAGAAAATTTGGACTCAATGATTTCTTTTTCTACAAGATGTCACAGCACAGGCACTGTCACTCCAGAAATATTTTCAATGAAATAGTCATTTCTTAAGGAATAATAGTGATTTATCACACTCATATAAAATAGAAATGTAACATGTTTCCCAATATAACTCATATCCTATTTAGACAGTTCCAACTTATTTCTCAATTATGTGTTTTATTATTCTGAGGCCACATCAGTGCCATTTATTCTTTCCATGTTCATGGCAGAAGTTGTGTGAAGCAGAAGCAAATGGAGATCACACTGTTGTGTTGACAGGGGCCAAACTAACAGTATTTTATCTAAGACACCTTTCTTAGTCTCTGTGGCTAATTTCTAAGACAATATCTTAATTGATACTTTGTCATGAATAGTAAATAAAGATTGTTTTACTAGACTAAAATAAGTTAATTCACAAAGAAAATGTTTAGGTTTTTAAGGAAAAACTCCCTTGTATTAAACGTGTAGTTCAGAATTTGATGTTATCTGCATATCAGAATTCCACCTTGAACAACCTTGCAATCTGAACTTTTCCTACCTAGTTGTAAGGCAGTTATTATTTTTCCTGTCATAGATATTTGCTTAGTTGTATTCCTAATTACTAAGGTTTTAGCTATTTGAAAATTCAATTAACAAAATACTAGAGAGAAACAATTTTATTATTATTGTTTTATCCAAAGTTGTAAAGTTCATTCATGTATTTGCATGCTTTTGTAGTTCAGTTATTTCCTTTGTCCTAAAACATTTCATTTTCTCACCACTGAGAATTTGCTTCTCTATCATATGACAAAATGACCATAGGGTTATTTCTAGTTTGATGTTGATCTATACTGTACTGCTATTATCCATGAATATTATTGATGTTTTTAAATAGTTGACCATATTTTGTTGAAAATGGACTAAAAGTATATTTAGGCCATTATGCTTCCTATCTACAGTTTCAAAGGCTAATATTGACCCATTTCTCAAAACCTTTATACAAAGCACAGATTGGTTCAAGTAATTCTGGGACTTGGAGTCTGAATTAAGATTGTCTTGAGGTCAAAGTCAGTTTAGACTACTTGGTGAGCTTTAGAGTACCATGAACTGAAAAATAAAACAAAACAAAAGCTATTCACAGGAATTTGTATGTTTAAAGGCAATGTGTGAAGATTCATTGATGCAAATTCTTATTGGTGCCTTTTATTTTGATTTATCTTATTTATTTATTTATCTTTTTAATATGGAAAAAATTGAGGTAACATGCTATTAGGTCATTGCAATTTTAGCTTTTTACTGAACTCTGCATACATTTCTTTCAGGATATCATATGTGACTGATTTAACATTCTCTCTAGTAGATTCATGTGCAACTTGGCACACTTTGAAAAACGTTTTCAGTCTAAGGATATTCTGGTTAATATACACTTTAAGGGTGAAAATGAGCTATGTTTCTATAGCTATAACTCTCTCTATTCTTTAAAGATTATGGTCAGTTAGTTCTTCATTATCATGTTAGTTATCTCATACTTCCAAGCATATATTCTTATTCTCTTTTTTGATTTTTTCTAATTGTTTACATTGGGCCAGTAAACTTGCTATATTTTCTGTACACATCTTTCTATCTGAAAAAATAATTCAGAAATGTTTATGTTGTACTTATCATGGCTTTTTTCTAAGCACTAAATAATAATTTCTATCATCAATAATAGTTCTAACATTGAGGCATCATAATAATACACATGGGTAATATGCAAGTTTGTTACAATGTACTTTGAAGTTTTGTAGGTTTTTCACAATAGTTTCCCATAGTTCTAATAAGATGTATTTCAATTTAAAAAAAATAATTCATTTGAAAAATAAATAAAGCATTCTACTATCCCACTACTTAGAGAAACAAGGGTTCCGACAGAGATTATGAGGATGTACCTCATTTGAAATATGAATTCAGATTAAAATTTGTCTCAGTATACTACACCATTTTAGCAGCTATTTCTTTGTTGTTGGCAAGAATGTTATATAAGCCTGTCTGGGGAGGGGAAGACAAATTATCCTTTGCAAAATATATTAAAAATACTATGTGTTATAATAACTATTTAGATTACCTTATGCTTGGGTATAACTGTGTCTTAGGGCTGCTATTGCTGCAGTGGAACACCATGACCAAAGAGCAAGTGGCGATGGAAAAAGTTTATTAGGCTTACATTTCAGCATTGCTGTTTATCACTAAAGAAAGTCAGAACAGGAACTCAGAACAGGGCAGGATCCCAGAAGCAGGCGCCGATATGGAGGCTATGGTGGGGAGCTGCTCATTGGTGTGTTTCAGCTGGCCCACTCAGCCCAACTTCTTATACAATGTAGGAACACCCGCTAAGGGATGGCACCATCTAATACCGGCTGAACCCTCCCTACGTGATCACTAAATAAGATCTCATAGAGGCGTTTCCTCAACTGAGGCTCCTTCCTCTTTGATGAATCCAGCTTATGTCAATTAACACACGAACTAGTCAGTACAAAGTGTAATAGTACAAAAAGCAACAAAGGGATGGCAGATCAAGAAAAGGGTGTAGTAAATTAAAGAATTACAAAAAAGCAAAGAAAAATGCAATGAGTACAAAAAAAGTACAAGAAAATTGGGCTCTACCAGATGAGAAGGGAAAACTTTCCCTATGTCAAGCTAGCCATTATTTAATAATAGACAATGTTACAAGAAAAAGTTTTGTTGAGTCGTATATTTAACTACATAAATTAACATGGAATTTATGCCATAATGTCAATATCAAAGTATTGTTGACTACAATAATTATTGAATTAATTAACAGATTAGGGTTATATCTTAAATAGTTACTAGGTCAACTGAATGAATAATATTGTAAATGTTCAGGTTTATATTAATATCTAAAGAGGAAAAATACATTCTAGGTGCGGTTTTACACAGTCTTATTTATTTTTTTTATTTTTTTTTTGTGAAGTAGCAAATGCAATTTAGAGATGATCCAGTGGAAGATGGAAAACCAGTGATAAGTCTGAGGGTATGAATGTTAGGGACAGACTTTCATTTTAGAAATAGAACAAGTTTAGTATTTTGTGGTTATTGAAAGAAATGCTTGGAAGCTATTTCAGGAATGAAGAATGATAAGAACGCTAGCAATATCGGGAATAGATAGGTTTAGTTTAAATCTTTACATTATCTTTCCTATTGGCATACATTCATAGCACATGGCAGAGTGTCGTGAGAACATTTTTACATGCAGTGTGAAAACGTACTTGGTGTGATGACCACACTCTTCCCACACACTCCAATCTCTCCCTCTGCTAGATTTCATTTTTCCTATTCCTAGAGTTACACTTCTATTTTCACATTATTGAGATACACAAATGATGTTGTGACTATATACAGAATTTAGCGTTCCTAAATCAACAATATCTTGTAATATTTGTCTGAATCTGATTAGGCTTAATTAATATGAACCTTATATAATATATGCACGATTTGTAAACAATATAACATTTTCTTTTCTGAATAAAATTCCGTTGTATACCCATTCACATTGTCTTTATCTGTTTCTTAGTTAATTGATACCTATGTACTTAGACTCAACCCACAACTTAGCCATTGTGAATTTACTGTATCATAAGAATACAATCTTAGTTTTTTTAATTCCTAGTAGAAATTTTCTGCTATTCTGTTATAATCCTAGTCTTTAACAATTAACATCTAATTTATTCATCCAGCAAACAGGATCAATAATACGATCATTCTTTATACTAAAAGAAAGAGGCATTGCGGTTTTTTTGTATTAGTCTCTATTGCAAAGGGAAGTGTTCTTGATGATGGATGAGGACTACACTCATTTGTATGTGAAAGAATAAACATTTAGAATGCAGTTAGGGACTGTGCTGGTTTTGTGCCATCATGATTGTAGGTTCTTCTCCATGATCCGTAATGTCACTAGCCCTACGCAGTTGTAGAGCATTCTAGTACTGGCATGATTTCCTTCTTCTTGATCAGGTCTTAAGTCCAACTAAAGAGTTAATTGTTACCAGTTAAGATATGCATGCCAGTACTGCACCCTTAGGATTATCATGCCATGCTGGTGATTGCTGTGGATCATAGGGATCACGACTGGGTAGAACTGTCAATTGCTTTCCTCTTTTGGAAGCTTATAAAAGACCTTCCAGTAGCATGGAATGCAGAGTAGTATCTCCCAGTCCCAAAAGGTAAATTGCAATATAACTCCCTCACCTGAGGCTCAGGAATTGTTGTAGAAAATGGGTCAAAACTTAGTAAGAATTGGAGGACAAGGTAGCTTGCTGTGAGATTATGCCTCCTAGAAATGTCAGAATTTAATCCTATGAAGTCTCACTGACAATAGACATGTTAATGCAGCCAATGGGTTAAGGAGGAGCAACAAAGGTCTGTTTCCCATACAGAGTGGCTTCTCTCAGAAGTGGGGTAGAAAAGAAAACTGGATGTGTGAATCACAGAGGTACTGTCAATCCTTATTAGTTTCTGTCTTTGTTATGGTTTATATTGCTGCAAAGAAACACCATGACCCAAAAACAAGTTGGGGAGGAAAGGGTTTATTTCACTTATAGTTCCAAATTTGTAAAGGCCATGAAGGGGTGCTGCTTAAGTCTTGCTCTTCCTGGTTTGCTCAGCCTGTTCTCTTATAGAACCAAAGATTACTCTCTCTAGGTGGCACAAACCACAATGGGGAGGGTTATCCCTCCCATAAGTCACTAATTAAGAAAATGCTCCACAGGCTTGCAGACAGCCCAGTCTTATTTTCTCAGTTGAAACTACCTCCTCTCTGGTGTTTCTAGATTGAGCCAATTTGACATAAAACTAACCAGTACAGTTTTGGGGCATATTTGTTATTCCTTTGATAGTATGCTGGAAAACATACTCCAGGAAATAGATCAGTGACACCATCCCAATTGTTGTAACTGAAGTTTTCAAAAAGAATCCCTGTGTAGAGCTATCAAAATGAGTTTACTTAGTTCTCAAACAGTACTATTATATAAAGACAGCTCAGAGACATGCAAACAAAAGACCAATAGGATCAGATATTTCTGAGGAAATACAGCTTCTAGGATGATGTAAAGATGAGCTGGAGAATCCTTTCTTCAGCATTTGCATATAAACTCACTCCAGTGATTCACAAATAATGTATGGCAGGAGAGTGCCAATATTAATAACTTACATTTCCCATGAGATTGGAAGGTAAAGTGCTTTGATACAATTGACCATATTTGCATCTCATATTTCCCTGTGATGTAGGCAAAATTCTTTTTTCAAAGAAGAAAACCGATATCGCTAAAGTTTGAAAGATTGTTTGAGGTTGTACAGCTGGCAGATGGCATAGTTGGTACTTGAATCAAAGGGTTCAGTTCTTCATCTAGTGCTTTTTATATTAGTTGCCTCCATGGACAAACCTGACCAATTTGTTTAACAGATATTGAAAGATACAAAATACTCAGATGTAGTAAATTACTACAAGAAGAAAGGCTTAAATATATAAATTAAACCATATAGAGTGAGATAATTTATTTATCATGTTCCCTTTTTAAAATTTATTAAAAAATGATATTGCCATGTATACTTTATGTATTTGTCTTGAAGTTGTTTCCCACTGCATGAACATGCTAGGGAGACATAAGTGATTATAACATGAATTTACCCAGGAAAACATACTTTAATTATAAAACAATAGATTCCATATCTTTAATCATATAGATGATTCAAAATGTCAAATAATGAACATGACTTAATTTCCTTATAGGACACAGATCTAAATTATGTTTGTGACTGAGAAGTTTGTCTAATGACTGACAGCTGTTACAGTTCTTTTTTAAACCAGGGATGACCTTCAAAACGTGTGATTATCTTGGAATTCAGTAAATGGGTGAGTATGTTATATCAGCCTTAAACTCTTGTGTGTATTCTGGCTATTTAACCACACAGGGGTCAACTTGGTACCACACTATGATATATTTTTATGACTGACCTTGTGGCATGTGGCTCCTGTGTGAATTAAGCAACTCAGGTAGTTACAAAAAAGTTTACTTAAAGTATCCAAAAGCAACTGGCGTGTAAACCTTTACAATGTTAGAAGAGTTCCGGGAACTGATGCTGGTATTTTTATATAATGTTTAAAGCCAGGCATAAATATTTTAGTGAACTGAGCTGCTCAGTCATCTGAAGTTTATGACTTTATTCAAAACCATTTATCTAGTTAGGAGGGAGTCCCAAACTATAGTTTAGTAATTGTGTTATACAACTGCAGAAAATAAAGATTAGCAATTCTTTGTTTGAATAGCTGAAATTTTGTTATAGCTATTAAATGTAATTAATAGATTGAATACAAACATGGTTGTTTCAGCGATAAAATAACCAATTATAATTTAGCACTATCAGAATTATATGCTTTTTAAATATTTCCTCCATGAAAACAGGGACCATCACTAAAACCACATGAAACAAAGAAAGAAGTTCATACATCTGAACAGAGCTGTTTACAGTAGTCATAGCTAAATTTATGCTTTCAATAATAGCAGGTGCACTCTCCAAATTGCTAGCAAGGGGAAGTATGAGTTTATTAGTGCCTACAATGCCACGGAGCTGCTCCAGATTTTACTAAGGAAAGATAGCTTAAAATCATTGGAATGTGAAGATTTCTTTAGTTTCTAGCTTGCAGTTTACTTCACTTACTCTTTTATTTTGAAGATTTCAAGGACAAGCAGCTAGCTCTTTCAGAGTATAGCAATAAAAAATGAAATTCTATTGAAAAGTGAAGGTTTGCCTAAGATGCTAGTTAACAATGAGGTATCAGTGCAGACACTGCACTACTGTGTCAGCAAGGTGTTCTATCAAATGAAGTCATCTTCTTTGTCCTAGAAGAGAGTTAAATGTGCTTTTTACTGAAAACAGATTTTCTGAGGACAACGACTTCGTATTTTTCACTACTATGCACCCAGTTCCCAAAGCTAGATAAACAAAAGTACTTAAGGAAAACTTTTAAGAGAATTAAAGAGTAATTATTATAAATGTACTCTAATATATGTTTACGTCATGTTGTCTTAGATACTTCTCTACTGCTGTGCTAGGACACATGACTAATTGACATACAAAGACGTTAATTGTTTTCTAGTTTTAAAGGGTGAATCCATGACAATCATGGAAAGGAGCATGGCAATAGGCAGACAGGCATGGTGTTAGAGTAGTAAATGAGAGCTGACTTATTGAGACAGAAACCACAAGGCTGGATGGTGGTGGTGGTGGTGAGGTGAAATGTAGTGTTGGTTTAGGATTTTGAAAGCTTCAAGCCCCAGCGCTGCAACTCCTTCGACAAGATCACACCTACACAAATAGTTCCATCACACATGCAGAAATATAAGACTGTACATTTGCTTCACAATTTAAAAGATATGATCGCACACCAAGCAAAATGCACTGATGACCAAGCTCACCTTTGTTATTATTTTGGTGAATACTGCTATGATATTTTGTTCCCACGGAGTAGAAACTTGGCAATATTACACATGTTATCATCAGTTTAGACTCTTAATATTCCAATGCTGATTTTACCTCTGCAATATTTTTTCATCTATATAAGTAACTTCTATCTCTACTGCTGCTTTACTGTTTGTATTGTGCAAGATTATTTTAACAACTATAAGTTCTTATATTGTCACCTTGCTTTCAGTTTCTATATCAGTTTGTAAGTACCTTGAGATTATGTTTTAAGTTTTATTGATTTAGACTAGGTTGTGACAGAGTACACCATAACAAAGAAAGAAAGTAAAAAATTAAACAAATTTCTATTTGTTAAACATGGGGAACCTGGAACTAGTGTACTTAGAGACTGTGTTGAATTGCCATGCCTCTCAGGAGTCATCTTGTTATCCAAAATTACTACTAGAACAATATCCTGTATCACTATTTTCAAGTCAATAGGAAACAAAAGATGAGATTACATTGTGGAAAAATGTTTTGCATAAATCATAATATAGTTCTTATGATCACATAATTGACTTGAACATAGTAATGTGGTCAAATCAAACTACACACAAGGATTTGAAGAAAGCATCCCCCAGATAAAGCCACTGTGAAGACATTTTGCATTCTCTGTTAGAACAAATACATTGTAGATGACATCTTCAACCATCATAATGGACACAGCTTAAGTATTAGAGATTTTCTATTGTTCGGTAGATGATTTTCCTGGATCTTGGAGTGATTAATAATGAGCCCATGACTATAGCCAATACTTGTTGCTTCTACCCATGTTTTTGTCTTGTCTTACAATATCATGCTGCTCCTTTCAGGAAGAAACCAGATCTTAAATTTCATATAAACTAATCAAAATTTTAATAAAAAGATTAATCAGATCAAGAGTGAACATAAATGATTAATCACATCAGAATCTCTTAGTCATAGTCATGTATCAAACAAAAATTGTCAGAGTTGCTATTTTACTCAGCTTTATTGTTATAATAGCACAATTAATATAGCACACTTGTCAGCTCCAAATTACGAAGCCAAATGGTATAAAATACTTGGAGAATGCAAAAAAAATATTTCAGAGGTAAAATCAGCTTGGGATTTTTAAGAGTCTAAACTGATAACAACAAATGTAATATTGTCAAATTTCTATTCAGTGGGCAGAAAACATCATAGCAGTGTTCATCAAAATTAATAACGAAGGTGATTTTTCTTGGTGTGCTGTCACAGTATCTTTTGAATGGTGAAGGAAATACACAGTCCTGTATATCTACATGTGTGGCGAACTGAGTAAGAATGCTTGGATCCCAAAGAGAGTATTTTATATTGTTCTCTAATTCACTCACGCTACTTGTTCAGAAGGAGAGATGCATGGCCAATACACAGCTACAATTTCATTTTCATATGGAGGAGGTATGTAGTCGTTAACACTTAGGGGCACATATATTTAAATAACATGGTTTAATAGCAACAGTTGAACACCCATAGTTTAAAATTGTTCTATTTATTAATTTCAACAAAGATGTTACTTATCAAACCCATTGATGATTGATTAACTGCATAGTTTATGTTTTTAAGAGAGGAGGAAGTACTGAGAGATAAGATATGCAAATATGACTCCAGACCCAAAATTGAAGAGGGATTAGCTGGGAAAACATCACCGAACAGAAGTCCTAGTTCAGATATGCCACTTACCTGGAATAATCAGAGCTGTGACCTTCTTGTTTTACTACTGTGATAGAAAACTTACAAGAAAGGTTTTTCACTTTTGGAAAAAGTCACACTAACACATGCATGCTTTTAAGTATTTCCTGGTTTGTTGCAATACTTCCTCTTTTAATAAGCTATAACTGTCAACTTCCCACAGTCTAGTCTAGAGCAGTAGTTCCCAACCTGTAAATCACAATCCCTTCAGGGGTAAATGACTCTTTCATAGGGGTCTACTAAGACCATGAGAAGCACATATTTTTACACTATGATTCATAATAGTAGCAAATTACAGTTATGATGGTACAACAAATATAATTTTACAATTGTGTGACATCACCACATGAGGAACAGTATTAAATGTTTGGAGTGTCAGGAAAGTTGAGAACAGATGGTCTAGAGTAACCTGAGAACAAAGCCTTAAGTGAGAAATTTCTTGGATCAAATTGGCCTTTGGGTATACCTGTGCATAACTTTGTGCTTGTTAAGTTATTCAGGAGGGCCCAGGCCTTGTTATATAGTATATTCACAGGGCAGCAGATCTTAAATTATATAAGAAAGCTACCGGAGTGTGAGCCAGGGAGCAATGCAGCAACTGTATTCTTCTCTGATTTATATTCCAAGTTACTGCCCCAGTGATGGACTGTGACCTGAAGAGGTATGCCAAATAAATCTTTCCCCATTGAGGTGCAGAAGTGTTCTTTCACAGTCACATAAAGACACAATATATGCTGGTCCAGTTACCTCTGAATTTGCAGATTTGTCCAAGAGATTTTTGCATAAAATCACTTCTCACTCATGCTTCAGGTGCTGCTAAGTGCACCTTGCTCATCCAAAGAAACTTTGTTATCTCCATCTCTAATTGACTCACACTACTCATTCAAAAAGAGAGATGCATAACCAATACAAAACTACATTTTCATCTTCATATCTTCATTTTTATCCTTCAAGTATAATTGTTAATACTTAGGAACATAGATAGTTAGAAAAACATGACTGAATACTCAAGGTGATTAATTTACTATAAATCATTAATAATTTAATAAGTATATTTTAAAACAATAAAGTTTTTTGGTGATAGTGTTTACGTGTTTTCCTTCTTTGGGGTTTGCTGTTGTGAGGCTATTTGTTGCCTGTGTTTCTATGGGTGCTGTTAGCTTTCTTGGATTGGTGTTTTCTTTCTAGTACTTTCTGTAGGGCTGGATTTTTGGATAGGCATTTTTTAAAATCTGGTTGTGTCATGGAATATCTTGTTTTCTCCATCGATGATGAAAGAAAGCTTTGCTGGTTTTAGTAGTCTGGGATTGCATCAAGGGTCTCTTAAGTGTCTGCAGCAATCTGTCCAGGACCTTCTGGCTTTCATGGTTTCCATTGAAAAGTTGGGTGTAATTCTGATAGATCTGCTTTTGTATGTCACTTGACCTTTTTCCTTTGCAGCTCTTAATATTCTTTATTCTTTATTTTTGTGTTTTGATTCTTATATGGTGAGGGGAATTTTACTTCATCCAGTCTACTTGGTGTTCGTAAGCTTCTTATATCTTCTTAGGGATATCCTTCTTTAAGTTGGGAAAGTTTTCTTCTATAATTTTGTTGAATATATATTCTGCGACTTTGAGATGGAGCTCTTCTCCTTCTATCCTTATTATTCTTAGGTTTGGTCTTTCATGGTGTCTAGGATTTCTGGGATGTTTTGTGTTAAGAATTTGTTGAATTTAATGTTTTCTTTGACATCTATTTCTATAGTATCTTCAACACCTTAGATTTGCTCTTCTATCTCTTGTATTCTGTTGGTTACACTTACCTCTGTAGTTTATATTCATTTACCAAGATTTTCCATTTCCAGAATTCTCTAGATTTGTGTTTTCTTTACTGCCTCTATTTCAGTCTTCAAGTCTTGAACTGTTTTCTTCACCTGTTTGATTTTTTTTTGATTTCTTGGATTTATTGATTTCTTCCCATTTATTCCATATATTTCTTTAAGAGAACTTTTCATTTCCTCTTTTAAGGTCTCTATTATTCTTATAAAGTTACATTTAAAATTGTTTTCTTTTGCTTTTTCTGGGTTAGGATGATCAAGTCTTCCTGCTGTATGACCACTGGGTTCTGGTGTTACCATGTTGTTTTTAGGTTTTCGAATGAATTCTTCCATTGGCACCTACCCATCTCTTCCTCTCATTGTTGTCACCCATCTCTTCCTTTCATTGTTGTCATCCATCTCTTCCTTTCATTGTTGTCACCCATCTCTTCCTCTCATTGTTGTCA
>LOJH01035347.1:0-15790 GCA_001685095.1 Ellobius talpinus | reverse complement strand
TGTATACAGATGGACTGCATGCCTGTATACAGATGATGGACTGCACACCAGTACACATTGGCCCTGGAGACAAAAGTTGCTATTCAAATGAATTTTTTCTGTCTAATTTCTCCCCTCCCCTTCTGACAGGATCTTGCTACACAGCCCAGACTGGCCTGGAACTCGTGATCTTCCTGTCTCTGCCTGTTGACCTCTGGGATGGCAGATGTGTGCTAATACATCTGGCTATGATGTAAGTCCTTGAACGCTTCCTTTTTCTCCTTCATTATCTTCTCATCTCCTCCCCAAGGCATTTTGCTTCCTTTTTCCCTTATGTAGACATGAACTTCTGTTGTTTCACATTCTGAGTTATAGAACTTTCTGGGCTCAGCCTTCCAGGCCTGGCTCGCAAGGCTAGTTTTGCTACACACTGAAACAAATAGACAGAAAGACAGAGAATTAAGCTGAGCTATGAGTAATTGTTCACATCGATCATCTATTGTTACATAAGAAATTACCCTTCCACTGGCTTAGCAATGTCAAACAAATACAGTTTCCCTGTGTCTGAATGTAGGAGTCGCTGGGCCCCTGAGGTAATGGTCAAGCTGTTTGTGGTGAGGTCTCTAAAGCTGTGACTGCAGCTGGAGCATCCTCCCCAAGCTTGTGAGCGTGGCTGTGGAGAGGAGGCTTCACTTCCTTACCAGGGACCTTCTCGTAAGACTACTCATGACACGGATTTCCTCCAAGCAAGGGACATAAGGACAGTGACCAAGACAGTGCAATCTTTCAAAGGTTAATCTGGGACATGACATGTCATTACTTCTGTCATATCCTTCTGGTCTCCTGGGCTGGCTTTAGTATACAGTGTGAGAGAACTCACACAGGTGGAAGCAACCAGATGTGAGGATTGTTGGGTGCTGTCTTGGAGGCTGTTTATCATAGTGTTCTGTCGGTGTTCCCAGGAGGAACAGCATGGCCATCAGCTCATGGCGATTCTTTGTGAAGCAGGATTGTCACGGACATTGTTGACAATGCTAGCAGGGTCCTCCATCACCGGAAGAACTGAAAGTACTTCTGAACCATTTCATATGTAGTCTTCATGTGATTCAGAGGAACCTCGGCTCTGGGGATTAATGTAAGTTTAAGATCAGTCTATATTTTCAAAAACATTAAAGCCTTTGGTTTTGAAGTCACTGAAGTTTGGCTGTACTGGAGGGTTGAATAAAGAGTTAGAAGATGAACTCTTTCCTACTTCTTCCACTCAGTAAAAGGCCTGCAGCTGCTAAACTTTAACCTTCTGTGAATGAGGGATGGATGGTACTTCCCAACTCATTTTACCTCCTAAGACTCAAGGTTCTCCAACAAAGTTATGCAAATGCCGCAGAGAAAGGAGCTGGCCCACATGAGCTCACTCCTTCCAGGGAACTGGAGGCCCAATGTAAGAGCCAAAACTACATTTTAAGTTTTAATGCCTATGCCTTAGAGATCCATAAAACAAAAATGTCTCTGGTCTGCAAGCCTCTTGCTCAAGGACAGATAGTTCCTGGGATGCTGAAGGTGTTGTTTCTGGGAGATAACAAGTCACATGTTTTCACTCCCCTAAACAAGGTTGTTTGACCCATCTGCACCAGATGTGCCTGAAGATGTGCTTGATCTCATGTGTGCTGGAGCTCCAAAGGCAGAAAGTATGTCGGGATAGATGCCTGTCCCTGATTGGATGTAGGCTGAAGGCACACCAGGGCATATGCTTGTCCCCGATTGGACCTGATAGGAACTGCAATGAATTATGGGTTTTTCTTTTTAAGTCCTTGCCGGGCTTCAATCTGGGCCATTTCCCAGGAACCTTGGTATGGACCTGGCCAGAGTCCATTCACCTGGTCAGTATTTAATTAAAGCTTGCTTCAAATTTGGCTTTAAACTCTGGTAGTGTGCTTATTCTCGATTGGTGGGATTAACACTCCAGCCCTAGGAGTATAAGCTTTCCACGTGGAAGGCCACAGAGGCCACTGATCCCCTTGGGCCTAGGTGATGAGCCAGGACTCTTTCAGAACATTTATGCAAGATACTTTTGTTCCTTCATGGCAGTTTCTTTGGCTGAGAGATGACTTCTGTACCGTGTCATGGGGTGATCTATGTACTCCTCTACCATATCACCTTCCTGGGTCACTTGGGGTGACCACTTCTTCTTCTCACTATTGTGCTTTGGAGTTTCTTTGCCCTTGCTGCCATCCTTCTCCTGACCATGTCCGTTCTTCCTTTGTGAAGGGGAACATCCCACCTACCTGTTCCTCTGTACATAATCTCTTCTTCCCTGATGCCTGCTTTACTCCAGAACATGGTGCTCCTTCAGCTTTGATTTTTGTTGCTGTATTTTGTTGTTTTTAATTTGAGACAGCTTCTCGCTTATCCCAGGCTTGTCTTGAACTCGGTGTATACAGCCAAATGTGATGGCCAATCTAAGTCAATTTGACAAACCTAGAATCATCTGAGAGAAGGGAACCTCAATTGAGAAAATGCTGCCACAGGATCCCCTGTAGATAAGCCTGTAGGGTGTTTTATTAATTGGTGATTAATGGGGAGAGCCCAGCACATTTTAGGTGGGGCCATCCCTGGACTGGTGGTCTTGGGTTCTATAAGAAAGCACCCTGAGAAAGCCAATAAGCAGCACCCCTCCATGGTCTCTTCATCAGCTCCTGCCTCCAGGTTTCTGCCCTGTTTGAGTTCCTGTCCTGACTTCCTTCAGTGAAGAACAGTGATGTGGAAATGTAGCCCATATAAACCCTTTTCTCCAACTCCAGAAATGTGCTTTTTGATCATGGTGTTTCCCCCCATAGCTAAAAAGCTAATAGCCTCTCTATTAGGGGTGGGGATTCCTTAGCTCCTCCCCATCCATGCTGGAACGTTGGTCAACTTGATCTTGCACACTTGTTATCCTGGCAGCCACAGCTGCTGTGAGTTCATGATCATGAACTCTTACAGCCATGTCATGTCCATAAGACAGCATTTCATGGACAGCATTTAGTTGGGAGCTTGCTTATGATTTCAGAGGGTTTGTGTATTATCACGGCAAGAAGCAGACAGGCATGGCGCTGGAGCAGTAGTTGAAAGCTTGACATCCTCAGGCAGAGAGAGACTGAGTCTGCTATGGGCATCTGAAACTCAAAGCCCACCCCCTGCAGCATACCTCCTCCACCAAGGCCACGCCTCCTAATTCTTTTAATCCTATCAAAGAGTTCTGCTTCCTGGTGATGAAACTTTCAAACATGTATGAGCTATGGGGCCATTCTCATTCAAACCACCGCAACATGGCTGTTCTTCCCAAAGTCCCTTTCTAGTTTCTTGGCTTTCAGTTGTTCTACAAACTAGATATATAGAACAAGAGATCTGAAGCATACTGTTATATGAGAGAGACGACACAGTAGCTGTCTGCACACTGGGGTTGCCTCACCAGGACAAATTTCCCAGTTCCATCCGGGTTCCTGTATATTTTGATTTTTTTTACAGCTGAATAATACTCCATTGTGTGTATGTACCACATTTTTCTTATCAGTTCATCTGTTGATGGGGATCTAGGTTGACTCCATTTCCTAGCTACTGTGAAAAACGTATTAATAAATAGGAATGTGCCAGTATCTCCACTTGTAGAATATGCTCCCATTAGCAGTATATGAGAGATTTGAGATAGTCTCATGTGTCCCAGGCTGGCCTCCAAATCAAAATGGATCTGGGAATGACTTTGAATTCCTTATCCTCTTGATTCTACCTCACAAGTGCTGGAATTACAGTATGAACCAACCAGCATACCCAGTTTATGGGGTGCTCAGTATCAAACCCAGAGTTTCATGTATGCTAGGAGAGTACTCTACCAACTAAGCTACAATACTAGCCCCATATGGTACCTTGTTAAAACAGCCGGAACAGAGCAAGATCATGGAATATTGTAACAAATGTCTGCAGCTGTGCTGCAGGGGGACAGGTCAAACCCTGGAGTGTGCACTTTGAGGTACATGGAAAGGAAGGGATAGGCTGTCATAAATGCGATGTTAAACCTGATTCTAAGAGAGTATGTCATGCCTTGGTAGCTCAAAAATTATTATTATGTTTTTGAATAAAATTTTGTAAGGCTGGTGAGAAGGCTCAGGGGTAAAGACCACTAGCTGCTCTTGTAGAGAACTTGAATTTTGTTTTTAGCACCTACATGTTGGCTCACAACCATCTGTAACTCCAGTTCCAGGGATCCAGTGCCGTCTCCTGGCCTCTGTGGGCACCAGGCATGCACATGGTGCACGTACATATGAGCTGACAAAACGTCTTGAGCTGACGCCTGAGTCTTGGCTGGGAGATTAATCCAGATGAGTCACCCACAGCTGAGCAATCGCAGTTACTTGTGACTCTCCAACCACTTACGGCTTTCTGCATTAGTTCCCACCCATTGCAACAAAAGAGACTTCTCTGATCAAAGTTGAGAGCTGCATCAATCCCTGAGTATAAACATATTTAGAAGATAGTTTGACAACATGACTATTTGGCATAACAACAATAGTAAATTCCCTCTAGGGTTTATGATCTCCTCAGTCATAGACTTTTGACCAGGTTATGGAACCAGGCAAGAAATCCCTCCCATTCTACAGGTTTCATATCCAATCTGAAATTGGCCACCCTGATAGCTATTGCACCGGCAAGGCACATAGGGCCAGGCGGGTTGACATTGTACTAGGAAGCATACAGCTTTGGGTGAGACCGCTAATGTTTTTTTCTCTACCAGAGCAGCCTGCAAAGCACCTCCTGGCAGTATGTAAGCTAACCAGCAGTGCAGGAGTCTTCTGGTTAGTTAAGGTCTTCCATCCAAGGACCTGGTATTGAGTACCCACCCTCTTTCAACCAGTGCATCAAACATTTTGTGAACATTGTTGGACAATCATCCAAGCAAGATCACCTGCATGGTGAAAAGCATAACTCAGGAGGCTCATTTATCTTCCAAATTTCAAGACAATGTCATCAAACCAACTATCTACAACTCCTCATTTGTTATTTTTGAAAACTGCCCATCCTCCCCAAGCCCCCTTCTTTCTTAACTAAAACAGATTTTTCTTCTTCTCCCACCCTACCTCTCTATTCCCAACACCAAGAATAGTGTGAGGGAGCCAGGATGTGCATTTGAAAACATTTAATGATTAGATGGTTTTGACCTTAACATTTTGTTTCCATGTCCCTGCAGAGTCCATGTTAGCAGATCTTGCAATTGAGTCCTGGGACCAAAATGACCATTTTAAACATTTGCAGGTGAAGAACACATTCTTCTTTGCTGTAAATAAAGCTCAAGCTTCCCTCCCCAGTGACCCCAATTCACAGGTGTGCATCCTGGGAACCAGAAACATCTGGGTGAAGACAGAGGACAAACTCTGCAGCGTTCCAGCCCTACAAAGGATGCTTTAAGAGAGAAATGTGAGAGAAAGCGCTAGGAACAGCCAAAGCCTTTTGCAAAAAGAACTCCCTGGTGGGATGACAGAAAAGTTTGGAACTGAGGTTTCCCTAGGGCTAGAAGTGTTACTGATCTCAAAGACTGAACCAATAATGTTTCTCCAGTGGGTGTGGATTTCAGAACAGCGCCTGCCAAATCCAGGATTCCTTCTCCCTAGCTCTGAAGGGAAACCAGAGAGAAATGAAATCTGCCGGAGAACCGAGGGAGTGTGGAAAGCACATGTGGCTGTGACCAAGAGAAGTTGTTTCTGTTTATTTTTGAATACCAGGCTGTCCTCAGATTGGCGTTCCTCAGATTCTTGCATAATGGTGTTTCTGTAGCTAGCAGTAATGGGGCATTCCTTCTTCAGCAAATAAGGCAGATGAGGGACCTGAGCCCTGAAAGTGTCAGTTTTTCCTTCTTCCCAACTTTCAAGATGAGACTGTTTCTAGATATCCTCTACATTAAAAAAAAATCAGAAAATTCTAAACACTAAATAATTCTAAAACTTCTGCCCAGAAAATTGTCATTCATATATCATATATTTGCAGGTTATCATAATTCCCAGGCTGGCCTCATACTCCTTTTGTAGCCTGGAATGGCTTTCTTACCTCTGCCTCCCGAGAGCTTGGATTATAGGCAGGCCCTATCACATTTGGTTTATGCAACACTGGTTGTAAGAATGTGGGGATTGAACCTAGGACACTGTCTTCTAGGCAAGCTCTCCACTAACTGAATTACATCCTTAAAGTCTTATTCTCTATGTATGATTATTTTGCTTACACATATGTCTTTTCACCACATGTGTGCTTGGTGCCCACAGAGACCAGAAGAGAAGACATTGGATCTCCTGATACTTAAGTTACAGATGGTTCTGGGCTACCAAGTTGGTGCTGGGTATTGAATCTGGGTCCTCTGGAAGAGCAGCCAGTGCTTTTAAACACTGAGCCTTCTCTCCAGCCTGCCTCGCCATCTCATTTTAAAATGGTATTTTCTGATCTTATGTTAAATCTTTTACTTATTTTCCACCTATGTTACAAAAGAAAGAGCAGAATTTCTTCCTTCCTGACCCATTCTTTGTGTTTAATGCCATCTTTGAAGCGATAACTCCAAGGTCAGAGCGAATTTCTTTAAGTGGAAGAAGCCTTTCTCTTGCCAAGGACACAGAGTGAGGAGAAGGGAACATCTGGTTTTCTGGCTCCAACGTGTATGGAAAGAGGAAACTGATGATCTTTTTGTAAATTCACTTATCTCCCCACCACTCCCCTCATCTAAAGGTCACGATTGACTAATACTGGTGTGCACGTCCTATGCCTTTCCTGTGATACCATAAAGCCATTCCTTCACTTAAGAGATATTCGTGGACACCATGTTGTCACTTTCTGTCACATCGCTTTCTGGATGCTCGTGTTTTAACCACATAACTGAGCTATCCATCTTGGTCAGAGAAGTTTCTTTTTACAGTGGGCAGCAGTCAGTGCAGAGTCTCATAACTGGTTGGTGCTGAGCAGCAATGGGGAGTGCTCAGCTGTAAATGAGACATCTATATCCTCACCTTCAAAGCTAAGGGGACACTACAGAAGAGGAGGCAGCAAAGGAAGGGGAGGAATGTTGTGCAGGGCTGTCTTCTGTTTCCCATGCTCTGGGGATAGCCCCATCCTCATGCACAGATGGGTAGCACTAGTTTGACTTGGTGGGTTGTCAATCAATAAAAATAAAATGACTGAATAAGTCAAAGGCAGGGAGTTAGGAGGGGTATGTTAGGATTAACATGGGGCAGTTGGAAAAGTGAATAAGGCAGGGATAAATATGATCAAATTTCATTGCCAACATGTATAAAATTCTCAGAAATAACCAAACCAGACAAAACAGAGACTGGAGAAGTATCTTAGTCTGCAAAGTGCTTGCTGTACAATCACGAGGACCCAAGTTTGAAACCCTAGCCCTCATATAAGAAGTGGAGCACAGCAGTGCATCCCTGCAATCCCAGGGCTAGGGAGGTGGAGACAGAGGATTCCTGAAGCTCTCTGGCCAGCCAGTCTAGCCAATCATGACTTTGGATTCAGCAAAATACTCTGTCTCCAAGGGATTAAGTACAGAGCAACGGACAAAGACACCTGGTTCATTGTTCAGCTCTAGTCTTCACACGCGTGTGCAAACATGTGCACATGTGCACACATAAGAACACACATACCCGTGGATATCCACGCAAGAAAACAAAAATAATGTACCATAGACTTAGTATTTTATCAAAACATGTTTATTTTTCATAGTTGTAGTCCCGTATCGAGTGCCAGCATGGTCACCATCTGTCAAGGGCCTATTCTAAAGTGTTATCCTCCTGTTGAACTCTCACACAGCAGAACAATCTCAGGAAAGCTCTATGTACTGGCAACGGTGCAGATAATATCTGTAGAGTGCTCAGCTATAAGAGCATACCCCTCCCCCACCCCAAGGCTTAGGGACCATCAAGGAAAAGGGAACAGAAAGAGCATATGAGCCAGAGGTCACAGAGGACTGGCTGAAGCAGTGTCTTCTGGATATGATAGAACTCCTTAACTCCAGGCACCCGTGGCTGCCTGCATAAGACCTGTACAAAAGCAAGCCAGGCAACATCCCAGAATGGAGAGGGAGGGGCTCATGAGACCCAGCTTCTAGTGGAGGGGTTATTGACAGTTGATGACTTCGGAGGGAAGGAAAGTCAGTTTTCTTTAAGAATGTGGTCCCTAGAGTTTGAGTGGTGGTTGGCCCCATAAAAATGAATATATGGGCAGAACAAATTAGACTTGATAGATTCTGAAAAAAAAGGGGGGGCACAAAATTGGAAAGGTTTTAGGGGTGGGCAGCAGATCTGAGAGAAGGTGTGCACAGGGAATGTGGGGGAAATATGTTCAAAATACACCGTGTGCACATATGAGGTTCTCAAAGAATACCACAGAAATCTCAGTGAGTTCTCTTCAGTAAGCACATTTCCCACTCACAACCCCATCCCAACCACTTCCTACCTCATTCTGACGTAGGATTCCACATGTGAACTGGGGAGGAGACCGGAGTGTTCAGCCCACAGCACACACCTAGAACAACTGCTGTCAGATTCACACCCCCCGAGACGTATCACCTAGATTCAATCGGCCACGAGGAGAGTCCACATCCATCAAGAGTGGCTTCTGTACTTAGTCACGCTAGAAAGGGATTAAACTCAGGTAGCAAGGCTTGGGTGACATCTTGATGGCCTGTTGAGTGCTGCGGTAGCAGGAATATGCCACCATGTTTAGTTTCTGAGGCAAATTTTACAAGATTGGATTCAAGGCAGGAGATAATCCTGATCTCATGCCTATCTGGCTGTGGGCTGAGACTGCCTTAGTTGTACATCTGCAATCTTTCTCCCTCAATAGATTACAATCTTACAAGAATGGAGGCCTTGTTCTCCTTTCCTGTATTCCTGGTCCATCACACAGTAGGTACTAATAAGTCTAATGAAAAAGTGATGAATGAATGAATGAACGAATGAACGTGTCCAGACTGGAAACAGTATTGATGAATTTGATCTTTACTGATGCAGACATGTGGAAGTAAGGTGGCAGGGCTGAGATGTTCCAAGATGAGTTTCTAGCTGGTTCCAGGAAGAATGTTATACAGAAGGCCCCACTCTTTTCCTACAGACCAAATGAAGGCCCCCAATGTTCTCCTACACCCAACTCAAGGCCTCCACTGTTCTCCTACAGCCTAACTCACCCAAGGCCTCCACTGTTCTCCTACAGCCTAACTCACCCAAGGCCTCCACTGTTCTTCTACAGCCTAACTCACCCAAGGCCTCCACTGTTCTCCTACAGCCTAACTCACTCAAGGCCTCCACTGTTCTCCTACAGCCCAACTCACACCCCTTTGCACTTTCAGTGTGCAAAGTCACTCTTTAAGAGTGACTCTTTAAAAATATTTTTGTGTGCATGTGTGTGTGTGGTGTGTGTGCCTGTTAGTATGTGTGTTCACATGTGCATCTGGGTGTAAGTGCACATAGTATGTGCATATGTGGAGGTCACAGGTTGATATTAGGTGTTTTTTATCAACAGCTACTCTGGTTAGTGTTGTCAACTTGACAGAATCTATACTTTGGTAAGAGACAAACCATTGGGCACACCTGAGAGATTTTCCAGGCTTAGTTTGTCTCCGAACTTATCTGTGGTACATTATCTTGATTGGGCTAAATGAAGTGGAAAGACCCACCCTCTGTGGGCGGCACCATTCCTTTAGACCCTGGGGAGACGTGTGGAGTCAGGAACTGCGAGGTACCATGCACGGGTTCTGTTGCTGCTTGTGGATTTGATGTGACCAGCTGCCTCCAGCTCCTGCTTCATACCCTCGAGCTCTGAGTCAGGATGAGTTCTTTCTCTCGTGCATTGCTCTTGTCAGAGTTAGCTGTTTGTTTTGTGTGTTCTTTAATCACAGCAACCCAGAGATAACTAAGACAATTGATCTCTACCTTTATGTCTGAGGCGGGCTATTACACTGAATGCAAAGCTCATTGCTTTGGCTAGGCCGACTGGCCAACTGACTGCTGGGGTCTGCCTGTCTCCACCCACTGCCCTCTATGCTGGTATTCCTGATACACACTACCATGCTAGGAATCTATGCTCAGGCTCCCCCCTTAGCCAGCCTTACCCACGGAGTCATCTCTTTCAACCAATATTTGAATAATATTTTGACCTACCAGGGTTTTTTTTAATATTTAATATTGTCATAGTTGTACATAGTTGGAATACCTGTCCTGGAGAGGTAGAGACAGGAGGGTCCCTGGGCTT
Organism: Ellobius talpinus; assembly: GCA_001685095.1. NCBI lineage: Eukaryota > Metazoa > Chordata > Mammalia > Rodentia > Cricetidae > Ellobius > Ellobius talpinus. Next base: position 5,551 of record LOJH01035347.1, on the reverse strand, counting down.
ACCAGCAGCAAGCCTGGCCCAGTCATCAGGCTCCAGGCCAATGAGAGGCCTGTCTCAGGAAGAAGAAAAAAAGAAATGCTGTCTGAGGTTGATCTCTGACCTTCATACACACACACACACACACACACACGAACATCTATATACACACATGCAGACACATACACAGACAGGCACAGACAGGCACAGACAGACAGATGGACAGACAGACAGACACACACACACACACATACACACACACATTTCAGGATCCTTGGAGTTACACACAATGAACCTCTTAGACTTATCTTTAACCGGCAACATAAGAATCCAGGGCTTGGCAAGGATGCACATCCCCACACACAAAGATTACAAGATTTAAAACACTTCTTAAGAAGAGACAGGACATTTGTGAGTCAGGATTACATTAAAAGCAGACAGGAAAGATGGGTTTTCAACTCTAGTCTGCAAGGAAGGGCAAGTCAGAAGAAACTGTCCTGGGGGACTGAGCAAGACGGAAGGATGTGCGGCTTGAGGCAGTAGTGAGGAATAACCATATAGTGTTGGAGTATTGGAAACATGAGAGTCAAACAGCAGAACCATGGAGTCAGGATTACACTTAAGCAATTGGCCTCTTTCTGCTGCTAGTAGTGGCCTGGTTCCAACGGGGGGGGGGNGTGTCGGAGGTGGGAGTGAGTGTCTTGATGGAGGAGGCAGTCTTTGCATTGTCGTGATGAGAGAGCCAATAGCCCAGTGCCCTCGCTCTGACATGTGTGAACCTGGGAGTGGCTTGCATCTGCATCCTACTGGATGCTTGCCCAGGCAGGGAGGGGATAAGTGTACGATGCTGATGGATGCGTGTTTCTCAGCTCTAGGTGGTCTTCTGACTTACTGTCTGTCAGCATGGCTGTATACCCCATTGCAGGGTCTAGGAGGATCTTCCCCAGAATGGAACGGGATTGTGGCCTGCTAGGGAGAAGAAAAAGCTTTTCATGGCCTCCTGAACCCTAGTAATAGTAACTGCAAAGAGGTGGTCCTTTGATGTGATCCGCCTCTGGGGACAGAATTGTCCTCTGCAGCCGTCATTTAGCATTGGCTTCCTCTGTGTGCTGTTTGCATTGTTCCTATTGTGACTTTCCATACTCTTATGTGATTGAGTCTGGAGGTGTGTATGTGTGTGTGTGTGTGTGTGTGTGTGTGTGTGTGTGTATGTGTGTGTGTAGAATTTTCCTTGTCAGCCTCACAGGAAAAACTTGGTTTCTTCAAGGTAAGGGCTCTGGTCACCTTCTAGGTTACCAGTGACGCAAAGACCAAACTAAACTATGCCAGACATGGAGAAGGCCTGTGAGCGGACTACTAACAACCACATATATTTGAGCTGTAGTGAAAATTACATCCATCAGATGCTTCCTTTTTCTCCCGTGATGAAGATTCCACTATTTTCTTAGAGCAACTTGATATAAAAAATTTTGTTAAAAAAATCTTCCGTTAGGGTCAGTTTGCAGCCTGAATTAAAAAAGATTGGTGAGTGATTATGCAATGCTTCTAGAAATGACCGTGACTGGATTAGGCGGCAGGAGTGTTTTACGGAGGACCCATTGTGTGCTGTGTGTTTTCAGCCTAGCCATCTGGTTCTAGTCTCTGTTTGGCAACAGGGTTTTATACGTGGCTTGGTTCGTGCAGCCAAGAAACCTTGCATGCTTTGCAATTTGCCCCTCTTTTCAAAGATCTACTTAGAGGCCAAAGCTTATAGCGCAAGCTGCCAGATTTGAGTGTCTTAAGTTAGTCTCAGGGGCCCAAAATATCTCTTGTACCCACACATTTCCTGGTAGGCCAAACTTCACAAAATAAACACAGATGACCTCTCTCCCATCCAGGCTTCCGGAAAGTTTAGAAATGATGCAACCTCTTGGCAATATGATATGACACATCGCTTTGCTTGTGCTAGATGGGAGCTTCCTCCATTCTGCACCAGCATGGACGAAGAAGCTAGGGTGGCCTCGCTGGGGACTCAGAATCTCATTGACTTCAACAAAACTAAATGCTAAGCAACTGGCCTCTGTGTGAGAAAGGAACCAGTGTGTGACCCCAGGGGATGTCTCGTGGTCACTTCATAGTACCATCAAGGGCAGATGAGGAAATGGAAGCGAGTTTTCCTGTCAGTGCCTCAGTTTCTCTTCCTTTCTCCACCTCCCCTGTATGCAGGAATCAATGTCTGGAATCGCGTCAGGGCTCTTCAGTTGGCTGAGAGAGTGTCCCCCCCCCCNCCCCGCTGTGGTGCCAGCTTTACTCTTTCCTTCTGCAAGAGTGTGAGCACTTCCCTCCCTGCCCCACTGTCACCATTAAGCTGGCTCTCAGCCCAGCTTCCTCCCAGGATGCTTTCTTCTGATTTATCTCACTCAATAAATGTAAATAAATGTGTGAGGGCTGCTAGGTGTGCTCCGGACCTCTTTTAACCCCTTTTGGTTATTCCATATACTATTTTCTGATCCCTATTTGGAGTATATAGGCCTTTATTTATTTCCTTGAAGTTTGTTTTCATTAAAATTTTCCTTTCCCTCCAACTTCCTGATTACTCTGTTTTCTCTAGGTCCAAAGAGGCAGTCCATACTCAGAAGTGTCAAGGCGCACAGCTGTGCTGCAGAACTAGGCACGCCTGACTAAGGGATCCTAACCATTAATGGCTGAGGTGGGCTGCTGTGATCTGTACCTGCAAAGGCCCCGCAGGCTAATGCTCTGAACTCCCCTCTCCTGGCTTCTGGCTCTGTTTTGAAGACTATGCCGAATGGGCAGCAGGCGTAGGTCACCAGGGTTGGGCCTTTGAGATCTACGTCTGCCACATTTTCCAGCTCCGCTCCCTGCTTCTCATCCTGTGTCATTTGAGCAGCAACAAACTCCTATTGCACAGACTGAGCTGAGCTCCTACCATGATGGACTGAGACCCCTGGAACGAGGGGCTGCACCAAATCTTCCCTCTCTTGTTTCTGTCAGAAATTTTGGTCACAGAAACAAGACAAGTAACTAAAGTGTGTGTGTGTGTGTGTGTGTGTGTGTGTGTGTGCATCTGTGATGAGCCTGACCATGTAACTCTCAGGCCTTAAAAATGTTGGAGGGCATGGAAAAGCTGGAACAGCAGAATGCCCTAGACAGCTGTCAGTAGAGCTTAATGAGCCATTCTGATGGATGTTTGGAAGACCACAACAGTCATGGAAAGGTGGACAGGAAAGACTGGGTCCATGAGGCGTCAGCTGAAATAAAACAAAACAAACAAACAAAAATTCCATCGGGGTGGAGCTAAAAACCACAGGTGTTCCGTGCGCAAAAGACCCTGGTTTCACTCTGTCGTTCTGAAACAGGAGTGAAGCTCAATTTAAAATGGACTAATTGATGCGGTAGGAGAAATTTCAAGCGAGCATGACATTCAGACTATGAGAATTGCTGCACGCTGCTCTCAGCCAGATTTACAGTGAGAAACGGGGGCAGAAGTGAAGCAGAAAAATGTTGAAAATGTATCGCTTAGGGTGCTCCCGATGAGTAGTCTCTGCAGTGAACGGGACTTGCTGAACGAGACTGGTGACCTGGGTTTGAGGCCCGGGACCCACGTAGATACAGGAAAGGAGAGCAGAGCGCGAAGTTGTCCTCTGATCTGAGCACGTGTGCTGAGGCCTGTGTAGTCCCTTTCATCTACGTTCCTTGTACATACATCCCACTACTATGTAAACGTAAAGAAATGCTTCGTGTAGAGAGAAAAGGAGTGCAAAAACTCAGCTAAAGTTGGTGTCAGTGCAAATGTGGACAGAGTGGGTATAATTGTGGAAGACATTCGTGCTATTGACACTGCAAAGGGTCTTGGGACAGTAGGAAGTGAGCCTTGAAGGACAGACCCAACCGAGGGGCTCCAAAGCGTAAAAACATAATCCCATGTCAACACTTTTCCTTAATGGAGACAGTTGAAGGGTTCCTTGATGGAAAGTGATAACCTGAGGGGATATTTTCTCCGGTTTGTCACATAGGTGCTCAGTCTCCTGCAGCAATAGTGAGGGGACATGGCACCATAGAGAGCTGGCAGCAGAGCCTGGCATCGTATCTGTGGTGTTGCCTCACAAATACGCTCAATTCGAGATTCTTGGAGTCAGAGAGGCTTATACCAAGGCTCCAGAGAAAAGCTGGGAGGCCAGACAATGTGCCATAGGTACCAGAAATGATGTGGTTTGACCCTAAAATGTCCTCCAAAGGATAATGTTTAACTCCTTGTCTTATAGCTCCTTGTGACATTTTGCAGGATGTGGAGGCCTCAGGAGGGTAGGGCCTTCCTGACAGAAGTAGGCCCTCTGGGGAGGACTTTAAAGTGTCTAGGCTGCCCCTCACTCTAGGCTGCATTCTCTCCTTTGTCTTCCCAGGTAGCAGCTGCCACTACACATGCCCACTGTCTTTCCCACTGCCATATCTTCTCCGTCAACATGAACTCGGTCCCTTTGAAAATTGAGACCAGAATAACCCTTTCCTCCCCAACTGTCTACAGGAATGAAAAAAGGAACAGCATAAGGCCCTGAACTATTCTTTTCTTTTTACACATGGTCCCCCATGTGTTTTTCCAGCTTGTTGCTCCATAGTATATTTCATATGATGGTGTTTCTCAAGCTGTGAAAAGGGAGGAACCAGTTGTTTTCATTTCCAGTAGGTCAAGCTTCCCTTTGTGGTCCTACTGTGCATGCTTAGTAGCTAGTTTATTAGCTTTGTCCAGCCCCTGCTCTGTCCTACGTGTCCAGCTGCTGGTGTTCCCTGCTCACCCTCAGTCTCTCTTCTTATATGGTCAACAGAATGTTGCAAACAAGTCATAGTCCACTGGCCACAGGGCTCTGTCTTTATCAGATTGTTACTATGTTTTGGACAAAAGTCTGTTATTACTTCTGAGCTTTGACCCACAGTGTTCCCTCTGCCTCTCTGTCCCTCTGTGTCTCCATCCCTCTGCCTGTGTCTCTATTCCTCTAGTTTCTCTTTTGTGAGTTCTTAAATTGTTTTTTGAGAATATTTCATATAAGGAAATCATGGCAATCCACAGTGTAAATTCCAGGAGTTTAATATATCTGCAGTGTTGAGCAAGTGTCGCTACTGTCAAGTTCTAGACGGTGTCATTCCCTTAACAAAGATTGTATCCGCCGGCTTTCTCTTCCCTTCCCTCTCTTTCTTGGTCACTGGAAGGCAATCTTTTTAACCTTTATGGATTTTCCCATTCCAGATATTTTCTGACAATGAAATTGTGCACAGTGATCTTTTGCAACAGCCTAGCATTTTCAAGGCTCATCTATTAACGTATATCACCTTTAGTGCCTTTTCATGGATGAAAACTGTCCCGTTCTATGGACAAGGTACTTTTTCTTTTCTTTTCTTCTGTAGTAGCACTGCTAGTAACCTGTATTCACTTCACAAATTTTGGTGACTGAAGAACATGCATCAACACAGTGGCTTATGATTCCTGTTTTCTTAATTCTGAGAATGGCTTCTTTTTTTTGAAATTTATATATGATTTTTTTTATTTCAGACACTTTTTTATTGTTATTAAAAAATTTTCCAC
>LOJH01035343.1:13413-27386 GCA_001685095.1 Ellobius talpinus | reverse complement strand
GCCTGGTCTACAAGAGCTAGTTCCAGGACAGGCTCCAAAACTACAGAGAAACCAAAATAAATAAATAAACAGAATCGTCTACAGAATTGTCATACGTTTTTGTTTTTTGAGTACTTTGTTTTAATGAAAGTTTTTAGATTAAATCGATAGGATCCTAAAAAGAGTAAATCATTGACGGACTTTGTGAGCATTTAGACATTGGAAAGTCAGTTTCAACTCTTTGAAAATGTCTTCAAAAAATAAAACAAGTCAGAGACACATTGAATAACAATTTTTTTAAGCAAACTATTAAAAAATAGTCAGGAATAGGCTGTGGATATAGCTAGGTTGGTAGAATACTCATCTAGCAATAAATATGAAAGTACAATATGTGTGTGTATGTGTAATGTATATAAAATTCATGGCCTATAATATAATATATGGTATATACATTCATGGTCCTAAAATTGCTGGGATTGGTGATGGAAATAAGAAAAAGTGACCTAACAGTTTAATAATTCTTTTCCAAAAACAAAAAAATGAAAAATAGGAAGTATAGTTCTGCACAGTACTGTAGCTAGCTCTTCACTTGTATGTAGACTCCCTGACAGACTGAGAAGGCTCCCTCGTTCTACGTCAGTTTTGCTGGGACGCAATACGAGGGAGAGCACCAGAGGCACCAGGAAAGCCTCAGCATGCATCCTGCCCAGAACCCGGGGTTGTCCAGCACCGCTGGACACAGGGACGTGGGCCCATGCAGAAGACAACGCTACATATTTTAAGGCTCGCATAGATTTTTAAGAGAAGAGAATTTCTCCTAAAAATAGAGTTCAGAACATTAGTTTTTCTTTCGCCACAGTAACTAAGGTTAGAACTTCGTTAGCCAGTCATTCACAGCATCACTCCCGTTCTGTGGCCCTTGGGGAATCTGTGCGACTGAAGCGTGAGAGATTGCTTCAGGCCTCTTGGCTTCTCCTGCTTCCTTCACACTCTGTGTCCATAGGTTGGTTTCCCCACAACTCTTCACTTGGAAGTCAATGTAAGCACCAATATTGGAACATGTTCAACAGAAAGAACTAGTAAAGGTTGTTTTACAAGACACAAAGAAATTGCTCATTCATTAATTCAGCCAACACCACATGACCATCTGCTAGCCACAAATACCACGCCAGGCCCAGTAACACAGCTGAGAGACAGAGCCATGCCTTAAAGAGGACCGCAGTGATAGAATGATTGCTGAGTATGAATTATGAAGTATGGGGGCTGTTGCTTTGGGAAGGAAAGAAAAACACCCATAGCAGAGTTTCTACGGATATGTGTAGGAACTAGCCAAATGGAAAAGAAAGGACTCTAGAGGGAAAGAGACCTCGGGAGAGTTAGGGAACATAGCAGAATGAGAGAAGGCTGAGCAACTTGTAATGCCTGGATGGCAGGCACATGGAGGGGAAGTGAAGGTAGAGCGAGAAATGGACCATCCAGGGCAACCAAAGACGTACTCATTACGAATCTTATAACAAGTCTTCACTGGAGGGTCTCTTAAGTCATTGGTATTTATTGCCACACAATTGAAATTTAAATTCCACAGTGCGGCAGCTTAATTTCTATTTTAGGATTGGTAAACTGCCATGAACCTCTGGACTTCTCCCTAAAAACAAAAATGATGAACCTTTAGAAGAAGTGTATATTTCCCAAACCAAAAGCTAGACCCTAGAGACTGAGCTAGGCCCAAGAAAGGTATGTAAATAGAAGAACTGATATCCCAAATTGGAAGAAAAATAGCGTTCTCACATTTGCAAGGCTTGTCCATATTTAAATCCTGACTGACTCATATTTTCTAGACAGGCTCCTTAGCTGGACTTCCCAGGGGTATGTCTTTCGCCTGGAGGCCTTCTCAGGTCCCTAGCAATGGTTTAATATGCCTATCTCACCCTCCTCCTCAGTCAGGAAGATTTAAAAGGAAAATGTGTATCATAAACAAAGCCTTAAATCTTATCCTAAGAATCTGATAATGGCATCCCCAACAGGCCGGCTTGGGGCTTGGTCTCTTTGCATTCAACAAACAGACTTGAGATTTATTATAACACTCCATAGGTCATAAGCATCTTGAGTCACAGCATATAAAATATTTTTGGATATTTTTAAGGAAAGGTCATTGGCACGGCAGTCTCCTTCCTTTTATAGTTAAGTTTACCCTGGGAAGAATTTTTTTTAATAATCTGGAATTCGCATTTGCATTTTCCATTTATGATCAAAACACAAAACCTTGAAGGTACCGGGGCTGACGTGGGGGGGGAGGCTTCTCTTAATGGTTTCTGCTGGGGCCAGCAAGGCTCTGCACGAAGCTGTGAGGAGGCCACAGCACTTGAGGTCTCTGTGTGGCAGATGTATCGCCTGCCTGCCGATGGCACGGAAGGCTAGGAAGGAAATTCTGTGACAGCACCCCAGCGATCAAAGAGTGCGCTCTTGAGAAATGGCGTGTGGAAAAAGGCCCTGAACAGATTTCAAGAGGCTCCTGCCAGCACCTCCAACAGCTCCTGCCCTCCAACAGAACATTTGGCCATTTCAGAGCCTGCCGGGCCAATGTTTACCAAGCCCTGACTTGCAGAAGGAGCCAGGTGGCCCACCTGTCCTGATAAGGCAGCTCCTTGGAGTTAGGTTTCTGTTCTGCCACCAGATGGGTCCCACCAGAGTTTCCCCCACTCCGGAAAACAAGCACTCTGAAACAGCATTAGTAAATATAATTGTATTTCATTTTTATTTAAAACAGCAATTTGGGAATTAAACATTGTCAACGCAGATTTAAATAGAAGGAAAAATTAAAGGAGCAGAGCTCCATGCTAGAATCATTTGCTCGCCCCGCCTTCCACGGTTTGAGTGTTTGGTGAAGGATGCCATGATTTGAGGAAAGCAGAAGGGGTTGAGGCTAAAATCCCTCTAGGCAGGGTCACCTCTGAATAGCCTGGTTATCTAGTGGGAACACTATCTCCTCGCTAAAAGCCCATGGCTAGATTAATGGGAGCATTCAAAAATCTGATCACTCTGGTTGGTGGGCCGCCAGGGATGTGTTTTCTGTTATCTCAATAGCGGCAGACAGTGTTCATCACAGAAAGGCCCCAGCAGCTTCAGGTGGCCCGGAAGTGCTGAAGTAGTGTGAGGTCTTTGGTTGTGGACACCAGCTCCTGAAACAGGAAGAAGGCCCCACCCTAGGTTGACAGCCAGTGGCCTGGGTTGCACAAGAAGTAGATCTCCCCACGTTGCTCCAGAAGGGAGTTTTACCACCCCCATTGCTTTATCTCACAGGAATGCAGCTGGAGCCTCAGTTCCTCCTTGACAGTGTGGACTTCAGTAAATTACCAAGGTCTTGACCCAAGAGCTGAGAAGTCCTAAGAGATTTTTCAGTCTCCTATCTAGAGATGTGTTTACATTTCTTGAACTCTGGCTGACTGACTCATTCCCCTGCTGTTGCAAGAACTTCCCTTATGCATTAGGATTTATAGATTTCTTTTCTGAAAAGCCCAGGGTTCTTTCCGAGCCACTGTGAAGTGAACTTCATGGCGACACAGTTCTGCTGGGTGGCTCTGTCTGGAGGGTGACCCTCGCCAGGCAGCTGGGATGTGGCAAGCATAAGACACAGCTCAGAGCACCTGGCCTCTAGCTCCTGGCCAAGCTATTTTAAAGTGGAGGCTTGAACCTACACACAAACCCATTCTCTGAGCCTCAGTTTCCCCAATCTGATTTAAACTAAAAATGTGTTTTAAGTTTATGCAGAAGTCATCCTCAAACAAATCAGAAAGAAGAAAAGAAAAGCTGAGGAACCATAGAAAAAGATGAGCCTATAAAAAGTAGATACTGGCAGGTGGTGGTGGCTCACGCCTTTAATCCTAGAACTCAGTAGTCAGAGGCAGGCCGATCTCTGTGAGTTTGAGGCCATCCTGGCTTACAGAACAGTCAGGGCTACACAGAGAAACCCTGTCTCGAAAAAAAAGAAAGAGAGAGAGAAAGAGAGAGAGAGAGAGAGGAAGGAAGGAAGAAAGAAGGAAAGCTATTGCCCTTTACTTTGGCTCATGTGTAGAGTGCCATCACGCCCACAGCCACACTGACTTTTGCCTCTCTTTGCTGCTCTGCCTCACTCCACATTGAGGAGTGGGGAAATCTCGGCTCTCTTCCTGGAAGCTTTCAGAGCGTTTTCCCACTTCAGTAAAGTGTGATCATACAAGATTTATATTCAACAGCATCAGCAGTTTTTTTACATCAATATTTCCTTTTAAATTTCAGCTTTTATCTGAATTCCAACAGCACAAAAAAATCTACTTTTTGTTCTTTTAAAATACCAATCCAAAGAAGAAAATCCAAATGTGAATATAAAGCTTAGCCCCACTCAATAAGGTGTTTAGACATGTCTGCAGAGACTGCGGGGTATAGATAATGCCGTAGGTGTGTGCTTATAATCTTCAATGCATATGAGCTAAGCATGTATGGATATCATATGGTTCATATGATAGTTCATGAGACCTAGATCTGACAACTTGACCCCCCTTTCTCTCTGACTTTCCCCACAGCAAACACTGAATCCAGAGCCAATCTTCATCGAAATCCTTATGAAACCTCCTCACCTCTGACTCAAGCAACAGAGAATCAGGTACAGTATTAACTCTGAGTGAGCGCAACCCTGGGGAGTCGAGACTTGTCTGGGACTCTTGTCCTGACTTGCTATGTGACCCTAAATGAGACTCTTATCTTTCCGGGCGTCATTTGTCTCACCAGTAAAATGAGCCGTTATGTCGCTGGGTTCCTTGACTCTCAAGCTTGGGATCTGGGTTCTGTTGTGGGTGTGAAGAAGCAAAGCAGACTCTTCCCAGACTTCTGCGAAGTTAGAAGGGGAACAAGAACACAGCAACAGCAACCAGCAGAAGGGCCACATTTTCCTTTCAAGTGGGCAGAGAATAGCGATTACGTTTGCTGTTGTTCGTTGTTTTTAAAGCATCAAGGCTTGGGGCTGGGGAGATGGCTCCCTTGGTAAAGCACCTGCCATGCAATCATGAGGGTCTGAGTTCAGATCCCCAGGCCCCACATAAAAAGCCTGGCAGGTACAGTGGCTACATCTGTAATCACAACACTGGGAAGTGAGGAGACAGGCAGGAGCTTCCCTTGGAGCTCCCTGGGAAGCCAGCCTAGCTGAATGGATGGGACTGTTTAACAAGTAACATGGAGGATAAAGCAAGACAACAAATGTCAAGCCCTGGGCTCCATATTCATGCACACATGCACACATGAACACATACACACCCATGGACACACATACACACCCATGAACACACACATCGCACACCTATGGACACACACACCCATGAACACACATACACACCCATGGACACACATACAAACCATGAACACACACATCACACACCTATGGACAAACATACACACCCATGAACACACATACACACCATGAACACACACATCACACACCCATGGACACACATACACACCCATGAACACACACATCGCACACCTATGGACACACACACCCATGAACACACATACACACCCATGGACACACATACAAACCATGAACACACACATCACACACCTATGGACAAACATACACACCCATGAACACACATACACACCATGAACACACACATCACACACCCATGGACACACATACACACCCATGAACACACACATCGCACACCTATGGACACACACACCCATGAACACACATACACAACCATGGACACACACATCAAACACCCATGAACACACACATCACACACCCATGGACACACATACACACCCATGGACACACATCACACACCCATGGACACACATACACACCCATGGACACACATACACACCCATGAACACACACATCACACACCCATGGACACACACACACCCATGAACACACACATCATACACCCATGGACACACACATCACACACACCCATGAACTCACACACAAGCTAGGGTGAAGATGGAAGGTGCTGATTTGGGAGGCTTGGGAATATCTAATGATTCAAGGAAATGTGTGCAGAAATATTGATAAGCAGGCCTCTGTCGGAAGCTCTGACGGTGACACTCTCTTCAGAGTCTCTCAAGAGAAAGAATTCCTAGAGCTGAATTCAGGGACTGGGAGACCTGAGGCCGACTCTTGGCCATCCAGGGAACTCAGGCCTCTCCTTTGTCTACAGCCTGAGGGAGGACTCTCTCCCCATTCCTCTCTTATCTCCAGCTTCCTGCGGCTGCCACAGCTCCCTTTTCCCAGCACTCGGTCACAGTCCCTCTGCATACCTGTTTGAGCTGAGCTCAGACAGGTTAGACCGCCAGGCTTGGGTCAGGCCTCCCCTGAAGTAAAGCACAATTAGGCCATCTCTCTGCTACTGAGGAAGCCCAGAAATAATGTGCGTGCGTGTGTGTGTGCACGTGTGTGCGCGTGTGAGTGTGTGTGTGCGTGCGTGTGTGTGTGTGCGCGCGCGTGCGCGTGCGCGTGCGTGTGTATATGCCTCCATTGAAGACACTCTTCATAGGGGATCTGAAGACCTTAAGTAATAACAATAGCAATAATAGAGAGCCATAACTAAGAAAATACAATATATTTTGATAATCCCTCAGCTCCAAAGGCCATACAAATACCACCACTACTCCCAGCACGGTCCAAACTCATGCGACCCTATGGCCATTCTGATAGCGCCTGCAAAGAGTAGCCCAGCCGTGTTCAATTAACAACCAGACTAAATTACAAACCTTGCAGTCAGGCTGAACATAGACTTTGGGTCTTTAAGCTCCAACTCTGGTTCCTCTTGCAAGGCCTTGGTGAGTTCACAAACTCTGAGAATGTACTATGCCTGCTTTTCCCTTCTGAGCTACTTGGCTTGTTGGCAGGACCATGGCCTTCTTTCCTTAAAAAGACACCGGGGAAGGAGAAGCCATATGAAGAAAAGTCTAGGGAGCCCCACCAGCCCCCAAGCCAAGAAAATGAGGTAGAAGGTGCCAAGGAAAAAGTCCTCTCACTCCTCCCCCCTTACTTCTTGAGGCTAGCGGCCATTTATTAGGTTAATCACTGCCTCGGATTTTAACTACTTCCTCAGCCTACTCCACATAAGTGACTAATTTCATGTTTACTATAAAGCATCTGGGAAGGATTTAGAAACAGATTTCTACCCAACAGACTTCAGTGTCCTACCTTGACGGGCCACGGGCCCAAGCAAGCCGTGGTTTCCCTACCTCTGCTAGGGCCTTTCCTTGCAACTGGAGCACAAAGTCGGCTAGCAGCAGCAGCAGCAGCAGCAGCAGCAATAATCAAGCCCTTCTTTCTTTTCCATTAATCCCTCACTGACTCACCTCCTCCTTCCATCGTCAGGGCCTGGCCATATCATAAGATCTCTCACACAAAATACTTTAAATAAAAAAAAAGTCGCCCCGAAGCCACAGGCCTAGACTGGGGAGTGTGAAGGAGAGAAAGCCTGGCGTTGCTGGCCAAGTGCACCAATGTCCCCGGGGTCTGGGGGCTGCCTCGGGCGCCCCCTCCCGGCAGCATTGAAAACCTCCGCTCTGAGTCTTCAGCAGCTGCCTCGCCAGGGCCAGAGCCCAAAGGGTGGGGAGACGCCTTGCCTCCCTGTACCAACCCCAGGAAGAGGTCCCGAGATATCCCTTCCACACCCAGCCTGAGGTTCAGGGCCGCAGCGCCAAGTGCATCAGTTAAGGAGGGGCTTAAATCAGAGAAATCGGGGGAGGAAAACTACAAGAGCAGTGTGGAGACAAAAAAAGCAATGAAAAAAAAAGAGAAAAGAGGCAAGCAGACTTGTTTCAACTCCAAGCTCCAAGCTCCCATTTCCCCTTTCAAATGAACAGCCTCCCCACTGTGCACAGAATCAAGTATTTATGAAGGCATTTTTTGCATAGTAATAGCTGCGTAGGGAGGGAGCCCGCCATCTCTGAAGTCTGGTGCCCTTTTTTAAATACAGGTCTTTCCAGCTCCTCGCAGAATTTGGTTTTCTCCTTCAGATTTATTTCCCCTCCTGCCTTGTGGCTCCTCCTGGGGCCCTACAACTAACTGATTAAGAGAAATTAGTTCCTGGGTTGTCTCGAGAGACCCGGTCCTGCTCTTCCCTCTGTGGGTCGCTGACATCAATCCCCAGAGCTTTTTCTCTTCCCCCAGGGCCTCCGTGGAGAGGCTTTATGGTTGAGTGAGGTGACGGCACCTGAAAAGAATGTTAAAATTCTAAATGAAAGTTCCAGAAGGAGAATTCAACACATCCATGTAGTAAGAGGAGAAACTAAAATTAAAAAGAAAAAAAATTCAATAATTTTATTAACTTTGATAGATAGTACTTGTCTATCCTCAGTGAGGCAAAGGACTCAGACAGCCATGATCATCCTGGACGTAGCAAGTTTGAGGCAGGCTGGGATACATGATCTTCCTAGAATCTTTGATTTAATCCTGGGCAATCCTGAGGTTGGAGCAGGCCCTGAGGAGGAGGAGCCAGCCTGGGCATTGCTCAGCACCCCTGACTTCCACTCACCAGATACATTGTTGTGATAGCCAAAATGTTTCCATTTTGCTGAATGGTCCCTGGGGAGCAACTGAACCCAGCTTTCCTCTTTTTTTCTTTTTTATTCCTTTCTCTTTTCTTTTCTGTTGTTATTTGTTTTTTTGAGACAAAACCTTACTATGTACCCTAGACTGGCCATCCTCCTGCCTCACTGAGATTATGGGTACCACGCCTGCTGTTTTAGTTGGGGTTTCTGTTGCTGTGAAGAGACACCATGACCCCACGACTCTTATAAAGGAAAATGTTTAATTGGAGCTCACAGTTCAGAGGTTCAGTCCATTATCCTTATGGTGAGACATGAAGGCAGACAGGGTGCTGGAGAAGCAGCTGAGAATCCTACATCTTGCAGCTAACAGGAAGTGGTCTGTAACACTGAGAGTAGCCTGAGCATAGAAAATCTCAAAGCCCACCTACAAAGTGACGCACTTCCTCCAACAAGACCACACCTCCTAATAGTGCCAATCCCTTTGGGGTCCATTTTCTTTCAAAACATCATACCCACTTTGATTGAATGTTTTGAAAGTGCAAATCAAAATCATAAGTCAGTCAAGATTGCATCTATGGTTGTTGCTTTTTCTGTTTTGTTCTCAGGCATCCATAAGAGAAAGACTTGAAAACAGTACACACAACAAAGCTGGCTAGAAATTAGGATGTGCTAGGTTCAAACCTTACTTCATTCTCCTGGGGTTATTTTTTTCCTTTTTCATTCTTTCTCTCTATTATAAAGGAAAGGAAGATTGTTTTTCTTTTGCATTCTTTCTATTATAAAGGAAAGGAAGATTATAAAGAGTTTGTTCATGTTCAAGATGAACATGGTGACATGCTCTTGTAACCTCGGTATTCCTGGAGGCTGAAACAGGAGGATTTACTACTTCAGAACCAGACTGAGCACCTTGTCTGGAAAAAAAAAACAAAAACCAAAACCCAAGGGGAAAAAAAGTAAATAAGTTTTTTCCTGTTTTTTGTTTATTGAGAGGATCTCACTATGCAGGCCAGCAGGCTGGCCTCCCACTCACAAACATCCACCTGCCTTTGCCTCCAAAGTACTGGGATTGGAGGCATGTACCACTGTCCCCAGCTAAATAAGTAGTTTTTAAAGTGCACATTATATCCAGCAGTAGCTAAAATGACCCAGGAGTCACAATGCCCAGCAAGCTAAAAAGCGCCCTAATTTTTTGTTGTTTTTCAAGACAGGGTTTCTCTGTGTAGCCCTTGTCCTGGAACTCACTCTGTAGACCAGATGGGCCTTGAACCCAGAGATCCTCCTGCCTCTGCCTCCCGAGTGCTGAGGTTAAAGGTGTGCGCCACCAACACCCAATTTGCACCATCATTTCTTAAAACTCCCCTTTGCAAATTTAACATTAATCAGACTTGTATTTGGTTCTTGAATAGGGCCCATCAAATTTACCTTTAAAGGACCTCAACTCTTTTTTTGTTTATTGGGCTTTTGTTGTTGTTGTTGTTGTTTGGTTTTCCCAGACAGGGTTTCTCTGTGTAACAGCTCTGGCTGTTCTGTAACTCACTTTGTAGACCAGGCTATCCTCTAACTCATTGAGATCCACCTGCCTCTGCCTCCCGAGTGCTGCGATTAAAGATGTGTGCACCACCACCTGGCTAGACCTCAACTCTTTTTCAACATTTTATCTAAGACTCAGAGTCAAAGAATTTGTGTCTTATTCTCAAGCTTGCATCTCAAGTATGAAATTCTCTTGTCCACTCAGTCCTGACTCTGTCACTGGACATGAGGGGCTCTCAGCTCTCGTTTGCAGAACTGTGAGGCCAGAGAGGTCGCCAGTAGAGAATCAAACAAACTCTAACCTTAGATTTCCCAAGAATAACAGCACCCCTTTGTTAATAAAACAGCCAGGCATAGTGATGCACGCCTTTAATCCCAGAACTCCTGAGGCAGAAGCAGGTGGTTCTTTGTGAGTTCAGGGCCAGCCTGGTCTATGTAGTGAGTTTCAGGACAGTCAGAGCTATGTCGAGAGAACCTGCCTCCAGGAAAAAAAGACAACAAAAATAAATAAAATAAAGCAAGCCTCACCTGTTTTACCTTTAGTCAATTTCCTTTGTTCAAACCTACTCCAGCTTAGAAAGAAAGGGCTAACATGCTTTATAACATGCTGTTTCTCAGGCGTTTTGGTTTGGGGTTTTGCTGTTGTCACTTTGGAGATCAGAACTTTGGCAATTTCCTAAAAGTTATGTCAAATTGGAATGATGTCCCTTTTCCTTAGGTCCCTTCTATCTCCACCTATCCTAACTAGTTTAAGTTTTGGTGAGCTTACAGTAGCATAAATTCATATTTAATCTTACAGTAAAAAAAAATCACTCAGTAGTGAGTAACTCCGCTGATGCAATAAGTTAGATCAGACCAAATTAATAAATCCAGGTTTAATCTGAGCAAAATATTCCTGGGTGGTCTCAAGAAAGAGGAGAAGATATGAGGGGAAACCATGAAGAGATCTATGGGGCAGACCTTAAATACCCTTCAAAGGTAGAGCCTCTGCAAGGCGGGCTTTCTTCGGGCAGGGTCTGGAGAGTGCAGCTCCAGGGAAGATCCCCAACATTACTGTCTTAAGTTTATCATTTTGGGGTTTCAAAAGGTGACCTGTCATTTTGACTATGACAGGATTTGGGTCGAATAAGCCTGTGTGTAGACCTCACCTGTTTCACAAGTGATGTTTGAAGCTCCTATCAACCTTTCTCCTTCTGGACAATAAACCCATAGATGCACCTGTAGACACACTGTGTGTTGTACAATGTAGACAGATTTTTCTTTGGGCCACCAGCTCACAAAAAAAAATGATTCAGAGGCTTACTAATTATGAAACTTGGCCTATAGTTTAAACTTGTCCCACTAACTCTTATAACTTAAATTAACACATTTATATTAATCTGTTTTGTCTCTTGGCTTTTTACCTCTCTTCCATCTGTACCTCCTGTTTCTTCTTGTCCTCTAGCATCTCCTGCCTAGATTTCATCTCCTCTCCTTCTCTCTTTCTCCCCGGAAGTCCTGCCTAGCCTCTCCTGCCTAGCTATTGGACATTCAGCTCCTTATTAAACCAATCAGAAGGCACCTTTGCAAAGACACATCTTCACAGTGTACAAAAAGATTATTCCCACTACAGTACAAAGGTTTAAAGGTAACCTTTTCACCCGTCCAGCTAAAGCCATACCATACCTTGTCTCCCATTCAACTTTTTAGCTAAGCTTCCAAGCTTTAAAGCCAGATTTTTTTTTCTTTTATCACCTAATTCATCCTAGTATTCTGGTGTCTAACATGAAAGCCACCAGAAGAAACTGACAAACAAAATACCTCATTGGCATGGAAAATTCTGTTACGGAAAACTCACAGTCCATAGAAACACATAATTCCTGGGAAAAACCCGCAGTCCTTGGAGGGTGATATTGAGGTAGTCATGTTTTACCTCCACGGTAACGATAGCGAGGTTGAGTCAGCATTCTCCCTCACCTCCTGCAGGCTTCAGCACCGCTGAATGCTGGTGGCCATTTGGACTTGGTTTTTCTGCTCCCTGGAAAAGCTCTAGTCATGTGCTCATTTGGAGATGCCACTTGGCACTCTCCTTAGAGATCCTTGTGAGGGTGTGAGATGAGTTCCAGCATCAGTACCAACAATCACCTTTCTTTATTTCCTCTTAGAGGCAACTGTTCCATGCCCCCTTTCCTACAAACATGCTCCCCTTCCCCTTCCCTCTGCCCTCCCCACCTCCTCCTCTCATTTTTATAAATTTCTCTCTGGTGGTAAAACTGGATTCAAAGGATTTCTGAAGATCTAGAGCGAACTTCCTTTCTGGCCCAAATCTGTCCATTCCCAAACTCCCTAGACAATTCAAGGATGAGTTCCTAGAAGGGTTTATTTTTTATTACAAAACTAAAGTTTTATATGTCTGATTTATGTGGCTATCATTATTCCAAGAAGTCTGCATGTACTGATGTCTTGGTTGCTGGTGACACACAACACCTGTCTAGTTAAGATCTCCTTCTGTTTTCTTTTTATCGTGGACAATTTCAAGCATATGTAAAAGTAAAGGGAACAATACAGCGAATCCCCACAAATATGAACAATTTTCTCCCCATTATCTTTAGAGAGTCTGTCTGAATAGTAGGTAATAGCAGCTGATGGTTTGGGTGTTTTATACAAAGGACTCAGGATTATCTTTCCCAACCTTTATAACAGCTCAATTGTGGGTATAGTTATGGCCTCCATTTTACACATGAGAATGTCAGGACCACCAGGGCCACTGTCACCCATGATCTGCACCTCCAACGAGGCCTAGCCGAAGATTGGGGATCCCATAAAAGCACATTTAGATCAAGGCAAGGAGTAAGGGAAGCAGCTTGCACAATGCCAGACACAGGAGGCGGCTCAGTGAAGTATCCCAGCTCTCTTATTCCCGCTGTTATCAGACAGTACCTGGAGCTTATATGGGGAGGAGGGAAGCAGAGAACTGGGGGGGCTTGGAACACAATGGGCTCCCCACCCCACAGCTAATGGTGCTGGGGAAAACCTAGAGGTTAGGGGACAAAGGGGCCCAGGGGAGGGGAGGAGGCAGGAGAGAAAAGAAGACATTTTTGATTTTCTTCCTCCAGCCCTCTTCTGTCCCAGCATCATTGGGGCTAATTCAACTTCACAGTCTTTCTAAATTATGGGGTTGACAAGCTTTTATGGCCCAATCTAGGAATCCAAGCACCACGAGCAACTTGTTTCTCTAGTGACTGATTTAAAATGACCCTTTTATAGTGGAATCAAGTTGAGGTTCCCGGGCTGTGGATTGTCAGACTGGAAAAAATCACACCAACAAAACAGAGTTGGGGGTGGAAGCCCTAATTAGGAGGAAATTTGGGGGAGGAGCTGTTTCCACCCCTCACCCCCCATCTTCCCATCTCCTGTCCAAGGCAGGTGTATCACCCAAGTCCAGAGGAGGTTCCAGCTTAAACCCAGCTCTACACCCCCTCACGGAAAACACTGGGCTCCATCCTCCCTAGGGGTTGAGCAGATTTCCCTTTCGGCTCAAAAGTTTTCTCCTCCAGCTCCAGCTAAACTAGATAAACAGCGATTGTGTTGTGTCAACAAAGCACTTAATTAAATTGAGGACAATATCGATTAGAATTCCTGGATAAGATTTATTTCCAGATAACAGGACCCCTGGAGCTAAAGTGCCCTGTGTTTTCGTGACTCAAAAATCTCCTTGAGAACAATGAAGTGAGCACTTTTTTATAGGTACAGAAACTGAGGCTCAGTGACTTGGCAAAAATCACCAAACTAGCGGCAAACATCACCAAACTAGCCCTCACCAAGAGGAGGACTAGAATTGCTAGATTTCTTTTCTGAGAACAGGACCTGGGGGCTAACGGGCTAATTTGATAAACACTGAGGAGAATGCCAACAACTTTTGTGAACTTCAGATAGGAAAAAGT
>LOJH01035341.1:0-15791 GCA_001685095.1 Ellobius talpinus | reverse complement strand
GTCAGCCATGTTCAGAGAGTCCAGATTGATCACGTACACCATCAGTCCGAGTCCCCCTGGCCTTGGTGAGCTCCCATTAGATCAGCCCCATCGTCTCATATTTATTTATTTTAATGAGCCAACTATTTTATTTTTTCGTTTCTTACATTTAAAGTATTCTTTGATAATATCATTAGCTTGAGATTCCTGCTATAGGTAGTCCTTAACCGTTACACAACTGCATCCAACCATTTCCCATTTCTTGTCATCAACCTTAGGTTGATTTTTATTCTTGGCACAAAGTGCTTCCACTGACTTGACATACATAGGCTCATCATAGTTGTGTGCCAGCACACAAAGATAGGCTTGGGGCTTGCCCAAGGCAACGTCCATGAAGCCTCCAGCAACAATGCCTTCCTGGACCATGGTTACTTGGAAAGCTGAATGTTGGGTGCCCCTGAGCCTCAGTGCCAAGGAAAAACTCGTCCTTGGTTTTTAATACAGAATCTCTCACTGAACCTGGAGCTTGTGATTCAGCTAGTCTGGCCAGCTTGGCAAATCCCCTTCAGAATCCTCTTTCTTCCTTCCAATGATGAGCATACAGGCATGTGCTGGTATATACAGCATTGCTCATTTTTAATAATTGATATGTAGCTAAGAACATCCTTTACATAATTTTAATTAAAAAATCTTGAGACTTATTTTATTCCCCATAATGTGTTCTTTCTTGGAGAATGTACTTGAAAAAAAATGCATGTTCTGTAACAGCTGAGTGTTCATGTCCTCTAAATGTCAGGTACATTAGCAAGTAGATGGTGTTTAAGTCTTCCCTTTATGTACTGGCCTTAAACTCTGTAGATGACCTTGAACTTTTGATCCCCAGGGAACGAACTAAGGTGGTCAGGCTTAGTTACTGAGCTATCCTCCCTCCCCCTCCTCTTGTCTCTAAATCAGCAAAATGTTTGTCTCCAATAAGAAGTGTTTTCCATTATACTTAGCTACACTTTTATATGTGAAACTAGTTTAGAACTCAGTCAGCCTGCCAGTTTCACAGGACAGCAATTCTTAATAACTATCTGTTGAACTCAACCACAGTTTGTCCTTCCATGGAGTGTGGGCCAGGCCTTTAGGTTTACTCAGAAACATTTCCAGATTCTTTATTTAGTATTGCTTTTCTTTGGTGTTTGTTTGCTTTGGATGCATTGGGGGAGGGGAGTTCTGAGTATGTAGCCCAGGATGAATGACTTGGAAGTCGGTATGTAGCTTAGCCTGTCCTCTACTGATGGACATTTTATGTCACCCTGCCGCAGCTTCCATTGTTGGGATGTAGGCTGTATACTTGTTTAAACTTGTATTGATTTCTTTGTAGGAATTGCTTCCTGATGTTGTTCCTTATTTACTTCTTATTTATGGCTATTTCCTGTTTTCATTTCAATCTAAGTGATAATTTTTATGTGCTCACGTGAAACAGGAGAGTAGAATTATACTTGTGTATAAACATGATTCTTAAAAATACATTTAGAATATGAAGTCTGTAGCCAGAATGCCATGTTCCCACCCCTGGCTATTTAACAGTTTATCTTATCTGGGATTCCTCAGTCATAAAAAAAGATAACTGTTGTGTTAGTGAGCTACCTTCCAGAGTGACAAAATACTTGCAGTCTTCAGCACATGGTTAGTTGGTCTGTAGTTTTCGGGGCCTTTGGTGAAGCAGTTTATCATGCTAAAAGCATATGGTGAAGAAAGTTACTCACTTTGTGACTGCCGAGAGGGCGGTGGTCTGATAGCCTTCTAGGGTATGATCTTAGTGCCCCACCTCATAGAGGTGGCTTTGGTGAGAATGACCTTCATAGCTCATTTGTGTGAATGTGTGAATGCATGGTGGAACTGTTTGGGAATGATTAGGAGGTGAAGCTTGGGGGAGGCGTGTTACTGGGAACACGCTTTGAGGTTTCAAAAGACTTAGGCCATTCCCATTGTGTCCTCTCTGCTCTATCAGATGTGAGGTCTCAACTGTTTATGCCCCATCATGAACTCTACCTCTCTGAAATCAGAGTCAAATTAAACACTTTCTTTTATACATTGCCTTGGTAATGGGTATTTTGTTAATAGAAAAGTAACTAAGACTTCGGTCTAGCCGTTATACCTTTAACACATGGGAAAATAGTTACCCATCTATAACAGTTTCCTCCTAAGATTACTATGAGTATTAAATAGGTTTTTATTAATATTATACACGTAAACAATCCCAGTCTAAGCACCCTGTGTGTTAGTGCTATTATTTTCTTAATTAGTAGAAAATTTTCCATTGTTTATCTTTTATCGTGCTTTGTCATTTATTTGGACTTTAGAGGGTTTTTGTGGCTTTTTTTAAACTTTGCTCCCCTGTTTTGATCTCTTTAGTTTTTCTTTTTTAAAAAATGTTAGTTGCTGATCTTGATACTATAGATAAATTAGTATAGTGAGAAAGAATAGAAAATTATGAACTCTTTGTCTTGTAATCTGTAAATTGATTGTTCTTGACATTACAAAATATATAGAATATTGGAGGAACTCAAAAGGTGCAGATAGGTTCTTTGATCCAGAGCAAACGAGATTGGAATTGGAGCTTGGAACCTAACTGATAGCCATTGCTTTCTTCAGCTCTTTTTCTTCTCGCAGTGCTTTGTTGTACACTTTCCTTCCTTTCCTGAAACCCTCCAAGAGGAGGAGGGGCTCTATGTAAGAGAAGGAACCATTAGGTAGCTCTGGGGCATTGTCATTTATTGGTAAGGCAGTACTGTACTGTACTGTAGGAGGGCAGAAGGAGCGTCTAAGCTTTACAAGGCCATCCAGATGCAAGAAGAGGGCAAGGGCCCACCACTCAGTGGCACGAGTATCAGGATGCTGTAGCTCTTTGAACTCTACACAACTCTATCTTTATCCCCTAATTGTTTTTCCAGCTCTCCAACAAAGTCATAGTGCAGTGGTCTCCCCCATCCAGTTTCTCTTTGCTTGGTTTCATTTGCCCATGATCACACGTAGTCTGAAAAGATCAAATGGAAAATTCCAACAATAAACAAGTCATGGTTTTAAATTGCACTTCTGAGTAACAAGGTAAAAAATCTTGGTAACCATCCTCTCTATCCAGCCTTGGATGCCCCTTCCCCCGAAGTTATTCTGTGCAGGGCCTGGCGGACCTGGAACTCATAGACATCCACCTCCCCTTGTGCTTCAGTATCGGAATTAAAGGCATATGTCCCCAAGCCCAGTTGTTCCTGTCATTTATGTAATTTTTATATCAGTCACTTAATAGCTGCCTTGGTGATAAGATTGAATATTGTGCTATAACATTTCTTGTGTTCGGTTTTTTTTAATAATGACTGTAAGGTTCAAGAGTGTGCTAGAATAGAGAAAAGGTCAGAGTTCTTTAGTTACTAAGAGAGAAAAACAACAGTAAGAATAAAAAATTTAAAGACAGATTTGTTGGCAATTCAGACTAAGAGTTATAGCCAGAGTGCAAGAGACATTGCTATAGGGTTTGTGTCCACTGTGGTCGAACATGGTAGATAAGTGAAAGACTGCTACTTTTCTCAAATTACAAGGGACAGGTTTTATGAAATTCAAGTTTGCAGTTTCAGAACAGTTCATGAATTATACAGAAAAACAAAACAGGGCTAGGGATGTAGCTTAGTGATAGAATGTTTGCCTAGCATGTGAGACCCTGTATTCCCATCCTAGCACTGGCATGGGTTAGAATAGATGAGAACATAAAACAAAGTGAAATCAAGTCTCTAGGCCTACGTTGATCAAAAATTGATAGAGGATTTTCTGAAACTAGGCAAAGAAAATTAATGGAATTAACAATAGCTGGGTTATCATGAGGGAGAGAATCTTACGCATTTTGTGGCTATAGAAAAGTCTAATTTTATGTTATTCTCATGGTTATGTTCAGAGGCTTAATCTTCAAGTACTGCTCTGTTTTCTTTACTAAAAGGTAAACATTTGCATAGATGTGTCACCCAGCTCAGCTGGGTGATTTGGGAGGCTCCATGAGACAGTTGTAGGGCTGGTACTACCTTGACTTGGCTGCTCTGATTCCAGGTTGGCTTCATACTGGAGTCCGCCTGGCAGGCCTGCTCCCTCTCCATGTAGTCTTGAGGTATCTTTGGGTGGTTAGCATCGCAACAGTGGGCTTAGACTTGAATGGGGAGCCAGGGACTCCACAGAAACTGTCTTTGGAGAATTTGAGAGTGACTCAGCACCATCTTAGACTGTTATTCTTTAAGGTTTCTGTTACTTTTTTATTATCCCCCACACACACACACCAGGATCTTGCTATGTATATAACCCTGCCTGGCCAGATTTTTACTGCATAGCCTAGACTGGTTTTGAACTCATGACAATCCTTTTGCCTCAACTCATCCTGACTTCTGGATTATGGTTTTGTGTCATTATACCTAGAACACCTTTATTTTGGAGTTTTGAGGTTTTGTTTTGTTTTGTTTTTGTTTTTTTAGGGGGTAGGTTTCAAGACAGGTTTCTCTGTTTCTTGACTGTCCTGGAACTTGCTCTGTAGAGCAGCAAGCTGGCCTCAAACTCACAGAGATCCGCCTGCCTCTTCTTCCTGAATACTAGGATTAAAGGTGTGCACCACCACCACCCAGCCATTTCTTTATTCTTTATGCATCTATCACTTCTATCACTGAGTTACAGACACACACACAGGTATATACGCATTCTTATATAAATAATATTCACACTTATGTAATTGTTGTGCCTTTTTTTTACATAATTGTTGTGCCCCTCACTTTTTTTTGAGATGGGGTCTTGCTACATAGCTGTGACCAGCCTGAAACTTAAAGAGATCCACCTGCCTTCCCTTCCTGCGTAGAGGAATATAGCCGGGTCTGAAGGTGTGTGCTACCATACCTGGTAGCATTTATAATAAACAGCAAGCCAGATCCAGCTGCATCATAGTTTCTCACACCTGGCCTATTGTGTGCTTGGTGGAATGTCTAGATCTTGTGTGAGCAAGTTCAACTTCACTGTCCAAATTGATATCTGAAAACATTTCATCAGATTTTACGTTTTCCTTTTTCTAGATATCATCATTCTCTTACAACCATTTGATTTAATTTTGTCCTCTGATTGAGTGTCACATGGGACTTGAAGTTACAGTACTTCATACCAAGGTCGAATATGTCTTTCATTGTATAAAAATTGTTTATTCAAGTTTCAAAATTACCTATTGTGTTCAAACCTAGTGCTAGACAGTTATAGTTAGCTTTAGTTGTAAACTTAACTTGGTGTATCTGGGAAGGATTGTCTCCATCAGACATGACAGTATAATCACATCATTTCTCCTTCTGTTTCCTCCTTCCAAACCATCCCATGTACTGTCCTTACCCTCTTTCAGGTTCAACTAAAATAGTTCCTACCTATGATTAAAATTTAATCTTTTGCTCCTTTAAAATTATTTATGTGTGTTAACATAAATGTGATGAGGGGGTGTGCTAAGAGGCCAGAAGAGGATGTTGGATCCTCTTGAGTAACATATGGTTATGAGCCAGCTGATGTGGGCACTGGGAACCAATCTCTTTAGCCCCTTTTTGCTATTTTTGTTGCATCTTTCATTTACTATTATTGCCTCTCTGTTTTTCTCCTTACATCACTGTTATTTTGGTGGAGAATATAGAAAAAAATGTATTTGGTGGAGAATATAGAAAAAAATGTATTGAGCTAGAGAGATGGCTTTAGTGCTTGCCTGTTATGCACAAGGTCCTGGGTTTGATTCCTACCAATGGAAGAAACTTTGTTTCTAATTTAAGATAATAACAAAACAACCAGTGTTACACATAACAGTGTGGTGGCATGTAAATACTCAAGGACCTTTGAGGATTTGAAGTTTCTGCCTGCTATGCATGAAGCGCTGTTTTTATCCCCAGCACCACTTAGGGCACCTTGCTGCATATTTGTAACCCCAGCACTGTGCAGGTGGAGATGGCAGCATCAGAAGTTCAGGTGATTCACAGCACCTTGAGAATTTGAAGCAGCATGGAGTACAGTGAGCGCCTGTCTTCAAAAAGAAGAAAGAAAAAGAAGCACTTTACAGGGGTTTATTCTGTTTTATAGTCTGGGAGATGTCATCATGTTCAGGAAGGCGCAGGAGCAGGAGGCTGATTGATCACATTGCTTCTTCTTTCTCTTTATCTCTCTCTCTCTCTCTCTCTCTCTCTCTCTATGTATTTATTTATTTGGGTTTTCGGGGCAGGGTTTCTCTGTAGCTTTGGAACCTGTCCTAGAACTAGCTCTTGTAGATCAGGCTGGGCTCGCATTCATGAAGATCCGCCTGCCTCTGCCTCCCAAGTGCTGGGATTAAAGGTGTGCGCCACCACTGCCAGGCGATCCACTCATTCTTCAATCTTTGTTTGAAAGCAAGCCTGAAAAATCCCTACTACATGGACAATGCCAAGTTCTGTTGTCAGCTTCAGCTTGCTCCTGACCTCTTTGGACCACAGTTGTGTCAGCATCTGTATGCTTTCCAGGTTGACCTTAGCAAAACACTTCTCTAGGTGGTACCTTTTCAGCTGCTTTTTGTGATCAGACTCTCAGATAAATTTTGTGTTTTCACAGTGTGAAGACTGGTGTGTGAGATCGTACACCTCAGGCCCCTTTGCTATTGTCTCATACAGAGCAAGAGGTTTTTCCATGAACACTTAGAGTCACCAGTCACCTTTTAGTATGGGCTCCAGATTAAAACTTGCACATTTTTTTGTGGGGGGAGCAGGGGAGGGAGAGAAGGAGAAAGACAGACTGCTAAAGTAACTCTTTCCTGGTCTTGCTGCATAGCCTCGGCTAGCTCGGAACTGACTTTGTATTTGTAGACTTACATGACATCATATTCACAGTCCCCCGTGGCCCCCCATCCCCCTCCTCGCCTCAGCCTGCATCACCATGCCTACTCCTTTGTTCTCTGATAGTTGCTTAATCACTTTTTGGAGAAGTTCTGATTAGGTATTTTAGAGTATCTCATTTGGGGGCTTATTTGATTACTCCTGATGGTTAAATTGCATTAGGAGGTTTAGAAAAGAGAAAAACAGAGGTGCTTTTCTCTCCTACTGTATTAAAGGTTGTGATGCTGTGAATACAACATCACAGTTGATGGAACCTTCGACACCTGATTGTAGAAGTGTTGGTTGGATTTCTCCACTTTCCATTTTGTTTGTTTGGGGTTTTTTGTTTGTTTTGTTTTTTTCTTTTTTCTTTTCTTTTTTTTCCCCACAGACAGGGCTTCTCTGTATAGCGGGGACTGTCCTGGAACTTACTCTTTAGACCAGACTGGCCTCAAACTCACAGACCTACCTGCCTCTGCCTCCTGAGTGCTGGGATTGAAGATGTGTGCCACCACTGCCTGGCTCTCTGCTTTCTAAATCCTCTTTTTTTGTTTTCATGTGTTTGTTTGTTTGTTGAAATGAGCTAAGTCTGGCCTGTTCTGAAGAAATTCTCTAGGCATATACATAAAATTAAAATTTTTCTAAGGAGAATGTGTCCTTTATTTGAGAGGTTAATATCTAACTAGTTCTGTAGTTTGTATTTTTTTCTTATTTGTATATTTGTATATGTGTATTGTGCCTGCATGTGGCTATATGCTCCTGTGTATGCATGAGGAGATCTGGAAAGGGTGTTGGGGGTCTCCCTATCACTACTTACCTACTCCTTTTGAGGGCAGGTCTCGTCCTGAACTTGGGGTTTGCATTTCTCAGCTGTTTTTGAAAAAAACAAGCCCCAAAAATACTCCAGTGTCTGTCCACCTTGTTACATGGATGCTGCCTTCTTTAGAAGTTGGCCTGTGGCAAATTTGAGGTCAAAATCTGGTCCTCACGATTGTTCAGCCAGTACTTTTAACCACAGGGCCTTCCCTCCAGCCTCTGTTTTTTTAAACATGGAGCATTTATTGTTTGAGTCTTGACTAACATTCCCAATAGTGACTGAGTGCTGCCATGTTGTCCTCTTAGTTTAGGTAGTTCATTCACAAAACAGTATGGAACAAGAGTTTGTGATGTCCAATATATAATTATGTGTCTCATTTGACTGGCACTCTAGGTTAGTTTGGCTTTTCACTTTGGTGCCCCAGTTACACTTTTCTTTGTACTTTTTAAGTGTCCCGGTTTAGTTTTTGTTACTGTTATAAAATACCATGATAAAAGTGGCTTAGGAGAAGAAAAGATTTAATTTAGCTCACAGAATTACAGTTTACCATTGCTTGAATGAAGTCAGGAAAGCAGGAGATCGAAACACCTGGTCATATCTAGTTAAGGGCAGAGAGAAAACGAAAGAATCATGCATATGCTCAGTTCCTTTTTTTTCCTGCTTTTTTTTCCTTCTGAGACAGGGTTTGGAGCCTGTCCTGCAACTAGCTCTTGTAGACCATGCTGGCCTTGAACTCAGAGATCTTCCTGCCTCTGCCTCCCAAGTCCTGGGATTAAAGGCATGAGCTACCACCACCCGGCAGGTTTTTTTCTACTTTTTCATAGTACAGGACCCCAAAACACTGGGAGTGGTGCCATCTAGAGTGGGTGAGTCCTCCCCAGCTCAGTTAGTACAATCAAGACAATTCTCCACAGATATGTCCATGGGCCAGTTAATCTAGGCAACCCTTCATTGAAACTGTATCCCCACAAGATTCTAGAGTCTATTAGCTTAGTAACTAAAACTAGCCTTCACAGTAAGGTAGTCACATTTGCCACAGGTCAACTTCTAAAGAAGGGAGCATACTGTGAATGTCTAGTTGCAGTGCTTCCAAATTCTGATGCCCTTTGTTTGACTCAGGTATCAGAGACCAAAAAGGAAGCTGTTTTAATTATATAGACTTTTATATATAAAAAATTCTGGTCTCTTAGTAATTGTGGGTTTGTGTTTGAGATTGCTCCACCTAGTGTCTTTGTAGTGCTGTTAAAAGTTTCACAGACTTCATTTGTGTTTGGAGACTTTGGGAGTGGCATGGGGGTCTTTACTATGTAGCTAAGGCTGTTTCAAATTCTGTGTAGCCCAGGCTGGCCATGAACTTGTGATCCTGCTTCAACCTCCCTAGTACTGGGTTGACTGATAAGCATCACCATGACCAGCTCTAGATGAATTTCTCAGTGCTAGAGGCTGGACAGTGAAATCAGGGTATCCAGATTCTTACCTGATAGCGTTTTCTTTCTCACACTTGGCAACTTGTAACGATATCCTCCCATGGAGGAAGGGTAAACCAACTTCCATGGGTCTCTTTTATAGGATTTATCCCATCGCTGTGGATTCTGCTCCGTATCTCCCAAAGTTCCTACTCTTAGCACTATTATCTTAGGGGTATGATTTTTTAAAAATCTGAATTTGGAACAGTCCTCACAATAATCCTTCAAGAGGTTCACCTGGTCCTGTCTTTCTGAGGCTTGACTTAAGAAAATATATCTTTCCCTTTTCCTGTCTCTTTCTTTTGCGTGCTGGCCAGAGAATAAGCATGCTTTTTCTAGAACTTTATTCTTTCTTATTCTTTCTCTAAAGCCCACCTCCCACTATTTGATTGCTTTTTTGCCATGTGGCTGTCCTACCTGCTGACTTAACTCAAGCAACATAGCTTTTTCCCTCCATTTTTCTTCTCTGGGAAGATGCCAAGATTTTTCAGGTTGTCTGCCTTAAAAAAAAAAAACTAATAAATTTATCCTTAACTTTAAGGAAAAAAAATCTGAATTTTTGAGAGACAGATTCCTAGCCTTTTGGCATTGTAACCTGAAATTGTAACCTACAGAGGTCATGATTGAGAATCATGAAATTAAGTAGAAAATAATCTCATAATATTTTTAGTAAGTTTGCGATTTCGTGTTGGGCTGCATTCATGGCTATTCATTATATATTTTCACTTTATTTATTTATGTTTTATGGTGCTGGAGATTGAAGCCAGTGTTTGTAGCATGATGGACAAGCACTCTATCACTGAGCTTTTGCTTCTCCACCAGCCTTGTAGATGGATATACGTTGTCCTCAGTAATTCAAGTGGCAAGTCCAGATCAAAGGGTAGGTCGTCACTAGTTACATTTTTCTTTTTCCTACCCTTTGGGTCAGTCTGACTTCTCATAACATTAAGACTCTGAACTTAATCTTAAAGCCTAAACTCTAGGAAGTTAGACTTTTGTCATGTGGCTCCAGGACAGATCTTAACTTTTGAACGTCATTTATTTTACCCTTCCCACTTGTTCTTTGTTTTCTAATAATATCTTTGGTGATCTGGAGGTTTCTGGTTATCAAATTGACTACCTTGCCAACACACAAAGCCATGCTTTGTTTTTCTTCTGTGAGAAGGCAGAGGTGATTGAGTCTATTGAAAATGTTAGTGGTCGGATGTAGTTCTCATGAATAAAGCAAGAGGACTAAATCAGGGACTGATTCCTGGGATCAGTGATCAAAGATCGAGAGTAAGATTGATTTTATGTATTTTAAATAAACATGCGTGCCCTTCCCCATTTTATTGTTTTAGTAATTTGTTTCTGTAGTAGACACAGACATATCTCATTAGAAAACCAACTTTTAATATGGTTTTTTTTCCTCTTGGAGAAAGTAAGTTGCTTACAAAATAGTTTAAAAAAAGCATTAAGATTAAAAAAATTAAAACAATCAGAGTTTGGGAAATGCTCAAATTCTTTTTATATTCAATAGTTACATTAATGAATACTTATTTCAGTTTGTTTTATTTCAGCTTTGGCTAGATCAGAATCTAAGAGAGATGGAGGTTTTAAAAATAATTGGAGCTTTGATCATGAAGAAGAAAGTGAAGGAGATGCAGATAAAGAGTAAGGATATTTCCCTCTGATACTTTATAAGAATGAAACTTTTCAGTAGAAAATCAATTTATACTTTGTGGAAAGTTTTAATATAGTATCTTTTTGCAGTAAGAAGAGATAAATCAGTATTTTGTTGGTAAATAATTTTGCTTATATTTCTTTATATTTATATTCAAAATGTATGTGTATGTAATACATATTTTCTAATGACTGAAGAATGACTAGACAACAGTTTTCAAACTCAAGTAGTCTTGGCTCCTCTTTAAAAGACATCTTTTCTGGAAACAATCTGAAAACCCACAATTCATCAGTCCTCTAAATTGTATATGAAAGATTAAGTCTTCCTTTTTCAGCTTGTGAACCTGTCTCCACCACATCCACCTTTAGTCACATGTCCACCAGGGAAAGCATAGCAGTTTGGATGCTATGAATAGGCATTGTCCAGACAGAAGTAAAAGCAGTGTTAATGTGCTTGAAGTCAGTGCTGTGTGAAATTTTACAAAAGAGGTGTGGATTTTGTTGTTGCTTTTATAGTATCCTGTAGATCAAGTCAGGGCCTTAACTAGGAGATTGCTCTTCCACGGAGTGCGTCCATTCCCTTTAATAAGAGTTACAGTAGTACTTTTGCATACTATGATAATTATGTTGCAAATTCAATACTATTTTTAAGTTATTGGTTTACTGACTTTCTTTTTCACTGGCAAAAAAAAGTTCAGAGACGTATAAATACAAAATTTAGGCAGAGCTTTAAATATAATTTTATTTATTTATTTATTTACTTTTTTGGTTTGTTTTCCAAACAGGGTTTCTCTGTATAACAGCGCTGGCTGTCCTGGAACTTATTCTATAGACCAGGCTGGTCTGGAACCTGTAGTATCCACCTGCCCCTGACTTCCAAGTGCTAAAATTTAAGTTGCATGCCACTGCATTTTTACAAATTTTATTTTCCTAATTTTTTGGGAGAGGGCCTCATTTTATAGCCCAGGTCAGGCTGTAAGTCACTGTCTAGCTCAGAGTGGCCTTACACTTGTAGCTGTCCTTCCTTGGCCTCTTAGTGCTAAAACTGCAGATGTGCTTCACCATACCAGCTCTTTAAAGGAATCTTCACACGCGTTATCATTCAAGTATGTTGGCTGAATACTTGGGGTTATTTCATGTCCATTATTTTAGGTAATTTTATTTGAAAGAGAACTTCGAACCGATACATTTATTTCAATAAAGTTACTGTTTTGTGATCATCCTACCCTTTTTTCTGGTTATTTTTAATTTTCTCCCAGTAAATAGATATTTAATATTTACATAGTTTTTAAAAATGGGACTAAATATGAAATTACTGCAGAAATACTTTACCTTTCAAACATTTTAATACAATTTTTAGAAGAGAATTTTTATATTAACATATAATTATATATGTTGATCTATAACAATGAAGCAAAACATGTTTTTATTACAAATATCTTGGAGTTTACTATATATAGCAGAATTATCAAGAAGATATATTTGATTTCTGTTCTGGAAGATTTCCCACAGTTATCTTTTAAAAATGATCTATTAAGGTGCCATCGTATGCATCTCATGTATAGATTGCACTCTGCAATTTATTGTGTTCCTTAGAGATTTCATCTTTTTGGTCATGTTGATGTTGCTGGTGAGCTGTTAATGTAGTAGCATGATGGCCATTAGTTCTAGCAAAAGATTGCTGTCTCCAAGGGTGATGTGATGTCATTGTGCCGGTACCTTTAGGATTCCTCTGAGTTCATTTTCTTTCCCTTAGTGGTACTTTGCTTTTATTACTTTTCTGTTCTCTAGATGTCAATTTAAGACAGAAAAGGAAATAGTGCACATAAATAAATATAAAATATATAGCCTGACAAAGACGATCATATGTTCATTTAGGGAGGGGTCAGTGGATTATCTTTTTTGCTCACTGCCTAGATGTTCATAATTGTGTTGAAAAGCAGCCAGCTGTATAATGTTATGGTTATTTTCATGCTGCCATGGTAAAGATGTAACAGGGAATATGTATATATAGTTACAATATGGGAAGCCTAAAATATTTGACTGCCTGAGGCTTTGCAGAAAAGTTTGCTGACTCCTCCAGTTCGATGAGCAGTGAAAATAAAGCAGATGCATTAATGTGTGGACTGTAACTGTTGCTTAAGGTTTCTTCCTTTATTTTCTATATAGTGGGGCAAATCTACTCAGTGTAGAAGATGAGGATTCTGAAACTTCAAAAGGAAAAAAGGCAAGTGTTGCTCAAAGTACTTTTTTTTCTTTTGTGTTATGTACCCATAAAAGTTATTTAAAAGATTGGCTAAAAGTGGTACTCTATACCTTGTAATCCTGGCACTTAGGAGTTAAAGAAATGAGGCTTGCCTCAAGTTCAAGGCCAGCTTGTCTGTATAGTGAGTTCAGGCCAGCAGGGCTACAGAGTGAAGCTGTGTCATTTTTAAAGAGAAAGATTTATAAGTAAGTCACCGTGCTCCTGTTCCCAACTCCAGACACAAATAGTTCTAATTTTTTATTTATCTCTATAGAAATGTCTTAGTTGGGCTTTCCATGGGTATTAAAAAATAGCTAGTCAATAGAGGAGGAAGATTGATTCTGGCTCAATTTTTTTTTTGTCCACTGTTGCTTGGGCCTGTAGCAACATGGTGGAAGCATATGGCTTATGAGGCTCCTCATCCCTTGGCTACTGGGAACCAGAAAAGGAGCTGGAGCAGACATCTCTGTAGCACCCCAGGCCCTGCTCCCTTGTGTGGTTGGTACTGTACTTACGGTACAACTTTTCTAGTCTTGCTTTCTCTTGGAGCTCTGGAGGCCATTTGTAAAGGTCCATAGAAAATAGCTCTGGGACTGGGGCTATGGCTGCTCCACGAACGTGAGGTCTGGACTTGAGATCTCCAGGACTTTGCTCCTGCCAAGCGAACATTCTACAAACTGAGCCTTATCTTCTCCATTCCTTAGTAGTATTCGGCTTGTATTATTTGGAAAACTGAGTTGGGCCAAAACTATCATGATGATTTTTATTAATAGGATTTTTTTTTTGGTTTTGGTTTTTCAAGACAAGGTTTCTCTGTATAGCTCTGGCTGTCCTGGAACTCACTCTGTAGACCATGCTGACCTCGAACTCACAGAGATCTGCCTGCCTCCCTCAATGCTAGGATGAAAGACGTCCTCCCGGCTGAACAGTAATGTTCTAACCTATGAGATAATCATTCATAAGTGGCTCAATTTATACTTGTTACGACTATATTTCCCACTCCTCAGTAATTTGGTATATTAGTGACTGAGACCATAATTATTAAAAAATTACTAGGAGAAAAAAGTAGATATGCTAGATATCTAAAATAGTAAAATTGTGTTTGTGGTTTTTTTTAAAGTGTGTGTGTGTGTGTGTGTCTTGAGTGTGGGTGCATATGTGCTTGTGCTCCATAGTTGAGGTCTCTTTGACTGATCTTTGCTTTATTTATTATTGAGGCAGAATTTCTTGCTTAGCCCAGAGTTTGCTGACTTGGCTCTATAGCTAGCCCCACTTTCCTGGTATCCTGTCTGCTTTCCAATGCTGGGATGTCAAGTGGCCACCATGCCTTCATGGCTTTATGAGGGTTTGAGAATCTAGACTCAACTCCTCATCTTGTATAGCACGTGCCTTACAATTCTGTACTTTTGTGACAAGAGAAAAAGTAAGCTTATATTTTGTGATTCTCCTATGGAATAAATATGTTTATGGGCCTGGGTGTGGTAAAGTGCTTGCCCAGCTTACGTGAAACCATATAAATCAGGTATGGTGGTGCATGTGTGATGGAGACAGCAAGATCAGAGGTTCAAGTTCATCTTCAGTTACATGGAAGTTCAAGGCCAATCTGGGATGCCTGTGACCCTGCTTCAAGAAAACATTAAAAAGCCAGGCATGCTGGTCTTTGCCTTTAAAACCATAACTGAGGAGGCAGAGGCAGGCAGATCTCTCTAAAGCAAGTTAGGACTACACTAAATGCATAGCTCCAAAACAAGCAGCCAAAGAAACAAACCAAGATAATAAGTAAATTTTTTTAAGAAAGAAAACAAAAGAATTGATAAATTGATTTTCCTGGAGCTAAATACTAAGTGTAACCAATAGTAAAGGAAGCCTTTTTAAAGGGAATTGACAATATAATAAATGATAGTTTCCATGAGATTCATAGTTCCTAACTAAAGTAGTTAATTAATATTCTGACAAAAGGTAAATTGGGAAGAAAGGGCTTAATTTACCGAGAGTTGAGAGGAAGTGCAGTCATCAAGATGGGGAAGGCATGGCAGCAGGAGTGGGAGGCCAGGAAGTGGGGCCAGAGTATAAAACCTCCAAACCTGCCCTTGGTGGCATATTTTCTTTGGCAAGCCTCTATTCCATTTAGAAGTCCCTCAACTTTCCATATTCAAACCACAACATAATGAAACTAAAAGTACTGGTTATTTTGTTGCTGAGTGAAATGATCTATCCTTTAGAAACTAGGCATCAGAAATAAGAAATTTAAGAATTTTTCTTATATATACACTCTTGCTTTGATGTGACATTGGGTTGTTGGTAGATATTCCCTTACGCGTTTTCAAAAAAGGTACTCATTCATTTGAGACAGTATTGCTATGTAGCCTATGCTGACCTTAAATGCTCCATCCTCCTACCTCATCCTTTCTAGTTCTGGAGTTTTACACTTGTACCACCATATCTGCCTTCAAAAAGGACTTTTTGAAAACATACAGTTCCTTAATCAGAAACATGGTTGAGGGGCTGGAGAGACAGTTCAGTAGTGAAGTGCTTGAGGACCTCAAATTCAAACTCTCCATCCTGCCTCTAGCTCCCAGATGTTCAAGGACAAGAATGTATTTCTAAGCATGTGCCACTATTCTATTATAGGTTTTTAATGTAAGTCTTTTGCTTATTGCATTTTTTGTTTGTTTTTTTTTTTGTTTTTCAAAACAGGGTTTTGCTGTAGTTTTAGAGCCTGTCCTGGAACTAGCTCTTGTAGACCA
>LOJH01035340.1:0-15792 GCA_001685095.1 Ellobius talpinus | reverse complement strand
GACACCAGCGGACAGGATGCACGCATCGGACACCCCAAACCCGACGCCCATAGGGTCAGCAGGAAGCAGTTATGGGAGACCTGGCTGCGCCCCCATTCCCTACCCATCGGGATCCTTGACCCCCCCAATTTTTTATAGTAAACCAAAGGGTGAAATGTAATTCCTTTGGCCACCCATGGGGCTGCACTTCTGGGTTGGGAGGCCAGCATACATAACCCAGGTGCACATGCATGAGTTGTCCGCTATCTGCGTCACCAGCGTTTGACGTANCATGTGCTGGGAAACCTTTAAAAGCTAAAGGCGCCATTCCTCGCGCTCTCTCTCCCTGTTCACCATTTCCCACGGGCCCGTTTGCACATATCTTTAATAAACCTATACATGTGGGTTCGTTTGTGTCTCACGGATTATTGGATTATTAATCACCATGCCACTCCCTGTGCCCTGTCCCTTCTTGGGACTGGCTGGGAATTTCTCCTGGTTGTAATTATCTCTACCCTATCCGTTTGGAAGTGATACTCTCTCCTGTCACAGTGACAGCTCCAATGACTAAGGAATGTCCGTCCCATCTTGTATTTTCTGTCCAGACTTCCTCATTCTGCCTGTAGCATGCGCTGTTTGGACAAAAGACACAACTCTCTTCTCTGCCACCACTTTGTTAGTCTGCACACAAGGGTGCTACTTTGCTCTTCCCATGTCTGGCACCCTGCTCCTCCTGTCACGGGAGCCCCTGTAGTACAGAGCTGTTGGCAAACAGCTTCTGCCCTGTACATCTAGTAGCACACCAGAGGAGAGTGCGGCACTGCCAGGTATACAGCCTGTGGTGCCCCCCTACCAGCAATGACTGCAGCTAATAAGGCAGCGAGGCCATATTGTCTCAGTCCACACTACACATGGCAATCCAGCTTGTCAGAGACTGCAGGGAGCTACCTGCTCCTCCTCTCTGCCCGAGTCTCCTAGGGCACTGTCATCTGTCTGAAGGTGATCAGTCACAGGCTGGGGAAGGGTCGTCCCTGTGCCAGCAGAGCTCTGGGCTCTGACCCTGCACCCGCGCTCCCTAGGAATCACTAGTCCGCCCTCTATGGAGACTGAATAAGCCAACTAGCTCACCCCAGGGGTGCAGCTGTCCACTCTTCCCTCTGCAGGCTCCTCTGGTAAACCAGAGTGGTTTAACAGGATCTCAGTGGGGTGAGGCCAGTCCTCTGCATGCTTATTAGGCACACAGAGACCGGGCAGATATGTTTCAGTCTTTTGACTTTTTGCTATCAAAGCAGAACAGACTCTCAGCAGTAAGAGGCAGCCTCACTGTCTTGCAGTAACCGAAGGCCTCCTCTGCCCCTCAGGTCCTCTTGAACCATGGAGCTGTCTTTACCACTCACAGATCTGCTGTCTCACGAGTACTAAGGAGGCAGAGCCAATCTCTCCCAGGTGCTGGGATATCCTTTAATGGTTTTGTTGTTTTAAAAGACAGGGTCTCATACAGGCGAGGATGACACAGAACTCTTGTTCCAGCTGACTCCATCTCTCTGGAATCAGAGACTGCCGTCGTGTGCACCAGTGTCTTCTGGTGGGAGCTCAGCATTGCTGGCTTTTCCTT
Organism: Ellobius talpinus; assembly: GCA_001685095.1. Lineage (NCBI taxonomy): Eukaryota > Metazoa > Chordata > Mammalia > Rodentia > Cricetidae > Ellobius > Ellobius talpinus. Next base: position 14,198 of record LOJH01035340.1, on the reverse strand, counting down.
TACCAGACTTCTATACCCAGCAAGGCCAGAGTCCACCACTGCATTCACGACACCCTTCACACTTGACTCCCACCAGCCTGTCCTCATTGTGGGTCTCTGTCTCACAGGGCTCCACACTATCTGCTGCTGGGCCACACACAGGCCCATCAAGACAGACAACTGTCATTCTTAGAGATTTATTTTCTATTCATGTGTGTAGGCCGGCCCTGGGAGAGGGGGAGTGTGGGGAGTCAGAGGCGGCAGCAGCTCTCTTAACCAGTCATCTCCAGCCATCATGCCTGTCCATGGCCAATCAAGGTCTTGATTGGCTTCTGCTGGAAAATTCACTGGCTGCACCATTCAGAGAACCCACGTCTTCACCAATGAGACTTGGATTCGTGAGCAGCCCACACTGTTTCCTTGGCTTTTTCTCTAGTTTAGTAACATCTGTCTCAGCACCTCTTGCTAAGGTTTATTTCTGTGGGTAGAAGCTTCTAGGAGTCTGTAATAAATAGCATTAAGGAACAACTGTGCTGTTTCTATCCTGAGAAGGGAGCCGACGTCTAAGTGGCCTGTGGCTTGGGAAAAACCCACACCCAGCTTTCTCAGTCAGTGCCTGTGATGTCTGTCAGGTGTGCACATCCAAGCCGTCTCCAGTCAGAGGAATTGTTCACCCGGCTTTCCATCTCATCTGGCTACTCAATGCTAACTAACCCTTGCCGTTATGGAGAGTAACCAGGGTTTCAGACACGGGCATCTTCATCTGCCACATGTCAAAGCTTTCCAAATCCAAGTTCAGGGGCTATTTGTCACAGGTTTCTTATGGATGCCTTTAATCAGATCAGCTGCAATTTTGCTGAAAGTCTCTGTAACCATTAACAAGTGAATTTTCCACAGAATTTTTGGCTTAAGATAACCATATGATTATATTACCATTGAAACAATGTATCGAGCAGCCATGTGTGAACCCAACTGGGGTGGGGTGACACATCTGGCCTGAGAACACACAAAAAACGTGACTCAGAGTCTGTGACAGGCTGAGTTCTTCAGCAACTCCAGAGAACACCTGAGAATACACCTTTCTACAGGGTCGAGACCAGGGCTATAAACCACCTGAGCAGGCTCTCTAGTCTTTACAATTAACTACACATCAGGCTTCTATGTGGTTTTCAGATACCGGAGGCTTACAATTGCAATGCCTCTCGTAGTCTTTCTTCAAGTCAGTAAAGTACTTTAAAATAATTCACTTCTCTTTTTGGCTGTCCTCAGTCATATTTTCTACTACTTGATCTCTTTAATCTCAAAGAGTCAATTGTATACAGATCACTTCAGATCTGTTTCTAATCCATGTGGTCCGGTGCTCTCTCGCTTGGAGAACCCCCACCAGTGTCCATTTTTCTAGTCTTGAAAATGCCCTAGAACAGCCTTTCCAGGGGACATCTCCAGCACATAGCCTCAAATTTTATGTTTTTGCCAAATGTGATCCATTTATCAAAAATAATCTTGAGATATAATGAACACCAAACATTTCACTTGAGTGACTAATCCAGTGACCTGGTGTACAGGACAAAACAACTGTCACCCAATGCAGGCTATTTTCACCACCCCATTAGGACTCCCACCAGCCCTCTCTTCAGATCCTGACAATGTGTTTCTATCATTCTGTCCATCCATGTAATCTTCCAGTAAGTAGTCTTTTACCTCTGGCTTCTTTCACTCACTAATGTTTTCAAGTTTATCACGCCATAGTGTGGGCCAGAGTGCCAATCCTGTGGCAGCTGAATAACCCACTGTATCCAGAGGTACGCCTTTGCCCACATGTTCACATACCAGACCTCTGGGCTATTTCCACTTCAGGCTGTCATGAACAGGGCCACTGTGAACACGCACACATAGGAGTATGTAGACAGAGGGTATTCCTGGGATTACAATTGTGGGGTCATGTGGTACATTGTCACTAGTTTTCAGAACACGTTTTCTAGACATCTGACTCTGCTGAAAGCAATTACCTCCCAGCACTCTGGCTTCAAGGATTCAAGTCTGCTGCCATCTTACATTCTGCATGTCTGGGTGTATAGCATGCTTCTCACGGCGGGTGCTTTCCTCTCTAGATCCTTCTGGAGGCATTCGTCTGTTCTCCATTCTTACCTGGGATCCTGCCCAGATGTGTTACATAGGTGTGTAACCTCCAGCCTCCACACCTTTACCTATATTCCCCACACAGGGCCATCTTCAGCAGTGGCCAGTCTCCTAGGAGGATGGTCTCAAACCATGTCAAATTGTCTATTCCAGAGAGCTGCTCTCCTCTGTTACCTCAGCATGACTAACCAGTCCAAGAATTCAGAATGCAGTGGTGTGAGACAGAGGCATGGTCATTTGGGACAGAAACTTTGGAGTCTTCCCAGGAAAGGCGCGAGCGTGACACTGTCAGTAAGGACAACTTTACTGGCATTCACAAGCCACTGGTGTGACTCTTTAGAACTGCTTTCTCTGCAGAGGCATGGCCTTTCCCACAGGGCATTCTCCAAGGACCCCTGGGGTTGCACCATATGGAGCCTAAGCATTCAAAGAGGATGGGCTGGAGTGACCTTGCTTTAGACGGCTCCACCACGATAAAATGGGAGCCAGCTGCCCCAAGGGGTACCCACAGCTCCCTAGCAGTGAGGGCAAGAGCAGGAATTCTCTGGTAGCATGGACCTGGAAATGAGTAAGCTTCCCAGTACCCATTCTGGGAATGGGCAACCTGCAGAAGTCTTCTCATGGTGCAAGCACACTGAGCCTCTGTGGCCATAAATACACTTTATTTCATTAGAAATGCATAATTACACTGTGGAGCACTCCCCTAGCAGCGGGTCCGCAGTGCTCCAGTATCGGCAGCTGGCTCCAACACCTACGTCGGGACCCTGGAGGGAGCACACGGCCAAGGCTTCTGCTACTCCACAGTTGTGTTTCTGTTGTGTGTGGTTTGGGTTTTTGTTTTTTTTTTCCATTTTCTTTTTTGTTATAAACATCATAGCAAATTAAAAAAAGCTGTTTAAACAAAATATTGTAGTTCTTGTTTTTCTGAATGTACTCAACACGTTCTGCACTATGCTTCTCTTCCAGAGACCAGCAGTGGGACTCACTCCTGAGGCGCCTTCCAGCAGGGGGTGGCCAGGACCCTTCCCCAGGAGGAGGAGCTCTCTTGTGCCCTGCAGGATCCGCAGTTACCCTGCTGACGCAGGAGAGCAGGACACAGGGCAGGATCAGTGAGCAGCTGTGGGGTGGTGCTCCTACAATGCCTGGTCTCACTGGATCTGGATGGCTCCATGTTCAAGCTGCATTTCGGGCTGCAGAGTAGGCTGCAACGCTTCAGCCGTCTGCAAGGCGGGGGACAAAAGAAAGCTGTTCTAGAAAAACACAGCAGCACATTGTGTCAGCAAGCTACTTGTGTGTTAGCAGAACCACAACTTCACATACAAGCAGAAAACACACGCCAATGTCAGAAGTTCCATGTGTGCCAGTCGACCCCTGGCCTGATGGGAAACAAGCAGAACTCACACTTGCCCAGGAGAAGGTGGGCTACTGGGGCCAGATTGCTGCCAACTTTCCACCCTTACCTCAAGGTGCCCAGAGAAGCAACTCGGATTAGCCATGCCATGTTCCTAACCCAACATATTTGCCTAGAATTTCCGGGTCACGCTGACTTCCTACAGAAACTGCCCCAGTGTTCTAAAGGGGCATCTTGGGACAGCTTAAAGACATGGCACCGGTCAGTGATGTACATTAGAAAACTATGCAGTCACCATTTCAAGGTGAGAACTTGAACCCTGGAATGAGTCACTGATCTTTCATCTCAGCCGTACTGCAGGGGCACTGAAGGATAAGTTCCCTGGGCTTTGATGCTGAGTCAGGAACAGGGTCTCACCACATGGGGCAGAAGTCTCATAGCTACATCCCTACAGCACTGGCACCCGACAGCTCTTACTGTCCATCTAAGTCTCTGGTTTTCAAAGACAGAAGACTTAACATACAGTCTCCTTTAAGAAGGGAGGAGAGGAGCTGGGTGCAGTGCCGTACACCTTTAGTTCCTGTACTCAGGAGGCAGAGGCAGGCGGATCTCTTTGGGTTCAAGGCCAGCCTGGTCTACATAGTGAGACCCTGTCTCAGAAGGAAAAAAGATGGCTTGTTTCCTCTCCCCAATAGGGACGGCATGGTTGAGACTGTGTTCAGCTCACTTCTTTAAAAAACTAAATAAATAAAAAGAAAAGGGAGGAGAAGAAGAGGAGGATTACAATCCAAGTGGAAGGCTGCAGACTGCAGGGGCTTTCTATGAAGCTCTGTGCTCAGTAGGCATAAAGGAGACCCTGCAGCTTTATCAAAAGTTTGCACAAGTGAGATCAAGTGGGAAGCTATGTGTCAGGCTGAAGGGAGCAGTTTCTTGAGGCTTGACGGAGATTATGGCTGAGGCCTGCAGACTGGGAGGCCTTCACCTTGGCCCAAGTTCCTTCTCTGAGAACCTGGAAGAGTCATTCCTAGGCTTTCAGGGAAGAAATCCCACAGTGCCCTCTCCTAGGATGCCTGGTCCGGCAGCTCCATAAGCCCTTTCAATTCCTGAGGCAGATAGGCCTCAACAGCTCCTGGAAGAAGTAAAATCATGATCAACCTAGGACCAAGGCCTGTCTCTCAGGCTTGGGGGACCAGAAACTTCTGTGAAAGACTACACTGCTCACTATACCAGGCCCATAGCACACCAAGGAAGAAGGCCCTGCCAGAGCCAGCTGGAGGTAGACAGAGGAAGGCAGGAGACTTGGGCACATGATGCAGACTCAGACTGTGTGAGCCTTCTGCCCTCTACCACTGGCACCTATCCCAGCTGGACTGAGATCACATGAACCCATAGCTTCTGGCCTGTGGGATGGTCTGCCTGGCAGAGGACTATGACCTTCAACAGAAGGGGCAATGAGTTCTCAGGAAACAGAAGCCCTGACTCTGGGCACCTCCAGGAACGGCTCTGCGGGAAGGAGGGAGGCAAGGCAAAGCAGAGCAGGGCAGGGCTCTGGTCTAGTTTTAGATCTAGATAAACATTTCCAGACAGGTATCTCAGGTAAGGCTCACACTGCAAACTGCCCTCACATCATGATTTCAGGAGTTCAGAGTTAACAGAAGACCCACGCCTGAGCTGGACCTGTGTGCCTCCCTTCAAGGGTTCCTACCTAGAGGAGTAACAGACACAGCCAAGGGCAGCATCTACTAGGGAGGCTTATGGAACTGTGCCTAGGAGGGACAGAGGACTCACCTGTGCTGCAGCTGTGTGGTCACTCACAGGTGCCAGCTGGACGTATTGAACCTGAATGTCACTGCCCTGGAGAGGCGACCCATCTACTCCTGTAGCAGCAGGGTCTGAAGAGGCCACGGCTATGAGCTGAGCACCCTGCAATACCTGGGGTGGGGGACAAAGCCAGGCTGGTCAGTGCAGCTTGGGTCAGCCGACCCCCATTCTCTTCTGGTCCAGAAGCAGCAGGAGGCCCCAGGCCCACAGTGTGGATTTAAGTGCAATGCAGCCTCACTGCCCACTGCAGAGAGACACCTGGATAAGTGAGTGTTGAGTTTTTGACTGCCATGAAATTTGCCACATCCACACATAGCCTTCTCGAAACAACCTTGTTACACATAGACATTAGTCTTTTAAAGCCTGTGTAAAAACAAAGAAGCTAGAACTTGAAAAGAGCTGACCACAGGCACTCTGAAGACACAGCAGGAGAGCTTAGCAAAACCCCCGGGTGGTGCTTTAAATAGAAAACAAAGGGAGAAGGGAGGGCTGCAGACAGGGCTCAATGGTGCACTGCTTGTGTGCAAGCACGAGGACTTGAGTTTGGACAGTCAGCATCCACGCACAAGTCACTAATAGCTGTGTATGTCTGTAACCCCCAGCAGGAAGACCGCTGGAGCTAACTCATCAGCCAGCCTAGTCAATACAGTGGGCTCCAGGTTCAGTGAGAAACCTCATCTCAGAGAAAAGCTGAATACAGATGAGGACACCAACATCTACCTCTGCACATGCAAGCACAGGCACACGCACCCACACATCCACACAAAGAAAAGAGAAAAGAGAAGAGCTACACTATGGCAGGGAGACTGGAGGAGTGACCAGGTTCCTAGGGGCGGGTGTGACTCAAGAGGACCAGACACCCAGGAGCAAGTCACTACAGAACATAACCTTCCATCCTTTTAGCTGCATCCTTCCATCATTCTGACCCTGGCTGACCAAGGACCCTGCCTCAGAATGGATCTGGAGGAGGGGACAGGTCTGGGGTGACCACATTTATGGTTATCCTTCCTACTGGCTTACTTCCCACAAAGTCCACTTGGTGTTCACACAACTGGTCAGGTGGCTCTAGCGGGGCAATGCAGAGCCTCTGTCTGGTCATTCATAGTTGCCAGGAACCAAGGAGTCCTTCATCGGGGCTGTGTACTATTCTAGGAGGGAAGGCCAGAAGTCCCAGACATGAAACTCCAACAACGAACAGAACTGTCTATAGCAGAGACACCTTTGGCAAGATGGCACACCCATTCTGAAGAACAAAGAAGACAGTATGTGACGTGGCTCCCCGCAACCAGAGACAACAGTACAAACTCGCCCAGTGAACGTCTAAGAAGAGCTGTACATGTAGACAGTGCTGGCTTGTCTGTCAGGTAACGTGTGCCTTTTTAAAGGACACGTGCCAGCCACATAAGACCAGGGTCTTTTATGCTAATGAGGGTCTGGCACACCAAAATCAACTCAGGTTTGCAGGCAGTGGGAAAATGTTTGTAATGACTTGAAAGCCCTTTTTAAAACTTTTTTGAATAACTAAGGAAAAAGAGAGACAACTACTTGGGGATATGAATGCCAACAGACTGAATCCAGCGGTCCCCTCAGAAACCCATGCTGGATGCCACAGTAGCAGTGTCAGGAAGTGGGTCTTTCATAAGGGCCTGGCACCTAGTACTCCTCTGGGAAGCGGTCTACCTCCTCCTTGGAGAACACAGTGGCTGCTGGCTCCATCTCACTTCCAGTTTGATTCTGTTCACCTACAGAGGCCCTGAATGACTGCTCAGGGGGAGCCAAGAGACAACACAAACAGTGACAACCTAATGTCCAGCCGGTCTCTGCACAGATCTGGCCCTCATCACCCACCTCTCTGGACCTGCCTTTATGTCAACATGTGGGGACGGATGGACAGTTTCTTTGGCCTCACAGGAGCCACACATCCTGGTCAGCCACTCCGTGGGCCACGGTAACAGGCAGCAGGCTGTGCAAAATGAGGAAAAGCAGGCCTTCAGCCCTCTCCAGATGCTCAAGGTCAGATTAATTAAAAGGAAAAGGAGTGTGCAAACACACATCTGTATAACTGGTTTCCAGGCAAGTTCAAACTTCAACATAAACACTTGCCTGGTACTTTAACCAAAAATACCTCAGCGCTGGCACATCTCACAGGCCCTGCCCTGGCACAGCTACTGCACAATGCTACTGGCCACTCCCGCCCTCTTCAGAGCTAAGCAGGGCAACAGGTGCTCAGTGCCCAACAGTGGGCTGATGGTAAACATACCTTCTTTTAGACAAAGCTTGGCCCCTCTCAGGGGGGAAGCCTGAATAGAGTAAAGTGATCTGGTTTCTCCAGAGTCACTGACAGAAACCTCGGGCTTCCTCCCTCCACTCTGACTTACGGTTGGGCTCATTATTCCTGCTCAGAACTACATTTCTCCAGCACTGTGCTTTGCTTCACTGGACCAAGCAGGTGAACTTAAAACAAAAGCAAGAACTTTATATTTAGGGGAAGAGCAGACGGAGCTCATGTTTTGGGGACAGCCTTGGGCTGGAGCCTTGGCTCTTCCAGACACCCCCCCCCACTGTGTGAGCTGTCCTTGACCTCTCATGGGCAGCCAGGGTAGCTTGGGACCTCTCTTCCTCTGCATTTACTCACCCATAGTATCTCCTGTCCTCCCCACTCAGCAGCTCTTATGGATCTCAGTGGGTCCCGCATGCTCCTATGCCAACCCTGCACCCCAACAAAACCATGTTCTGCAGAGGGGTGGACTATCCCATGCACATCTGGTCACAGGAGCTTCCTGCTCTGACTGCAGGAGCATGGGGCCAGACAAACAGGACAATATCTATGGCCCACTTGTGCCTGGCTCGCTCCCCTGCCCTGCCCTAGGTCATCCAGTAGGGTACCCCAGCTAGAGGCAAGGGGTGGCTTCCCATGTGTCCCTTGCACAGCAGAAGCAGCAGGCCTCAGAAGGAAGGAAGGGACACTGACAACAGAACTGCTGCAACAGCAGCATGACCCTGCCTCCATGAATAAAGGCTCTGTGGACTGAGGGCTCCGGGCTCATCAGATGGGCCTGTTTTACTAGCCATTAAGCAATCTATAAGCTTTTATATTCCATCAATAGTTTCAAGTGTACCTGGACACATGTCTTCATACAAATGTGGTCATACATGTGCACATGCACGCATGTGCATATAAGGCATATACCTGTTCACAGACACCTCATCAGCTCTGTTAAACCCCTAACATGCCCCTCCCCTACAGTGTCTCTGGCTACCAAAGCAAGTTCTTATCCTCATTCCTCTGTAGACATGGGCAATAACAGTTATGTGGCAGCCTCTGCAAACCCGGGATCATAGTGTGTGGCACTGTCTAACTTGCTGTAGGTTCTCAAAGGGCCAGATACCTATGGTAAGCAGGCCCCGCCTGCTGTCCAGGGCTCTAACCTGACCCTTCTTCTCATGATCCCTGGAAAACATTGGTCAGGCCACCCACATCTCCCAACAAGAAACACTTACAAACCTGGATCATCTCATTTCCAGCAGGCAGATCAAGTGTGTCTCCTCCCAGAGGCCAAAGCTGGGAGGGATTAGCCTGGGCCACTGAGTCACCGCTGACAGGAATGGGATTCTGGCACAGGCCCCACGACTGGAAGAGATCAGAATGGGGGCTATAGGCTTGGCAGTGACTTGTCAAGCCACAGACCCCACCTTGTGGGGAAGAGGTAGGAAAAGGGAAAGGTGCTAGCACACTGTGGCTGCCTGGTTTGCTATCTCCTGGGAACTCAGAAGCCAGGCCACCTTTGAAACCCCAAGTCAGGAGTTATAACATAACCAGTTTCCCCATCATGTTACACTTTTACAAATTCCTCCATAGTGAGTCTAAGGTAACTGTAGCTGCTTTTAATTATGGAACCTGTTTCCCAGAAGGCTCTGCCTGTGTTCGCTGCACCTTCCTTGCTCAGCACCCCAACAGTGCTGTCCTGCCAGCACTGCCAATAAAACCACCTTCTATATGAAACAAGAAGCTGGTCAAATCTGAGGTACCGTACTTTAAGAAAACATGAATTCACAATATTAAGACAAAGGTGCAACTTCATCAATCAACCAACTAATAGAAGCAAGATTCTCATCTGGAAAAAGTTTAGAAAGTTATGGCTTTCAAAGACTAGAGCTACCAGGCCTGGCTTGCAAAATGTCTCCCAGTGAGAAAGCGGTGGGACTGGACCCTGGCTAAGGGATCTGACCACGTCTGTTTCAATTGTGGGGAAGAACTGGTGAGCTGTCACCTTGGCTGGCTGCTGTGAAGAAGAAACTTGAAGACCAAGATCATGTCAAGGGTGCCATCACCATGCTCACAGGGAGGGCACTTGCCTGGGAAGGCCTGGTCATAACTGAACTGCCCAGTTCTGGCCATGTTTCTTGGGCCTGCTCCTGTGTGTCTTCTGGTTCACATTCAGGACCAGTTCTTGTTCAGCAACAGGAGCAGACATGCACCTGCCTCCAGCACCAAAAGAGGGAAAGCTCCAAGGCACTTTCTGGGCAGTTACCAAAACAAGTACCTTTCAGCATTATCAGCATGATGGCTAATAATCCTAGCACTCAGTAGGGAGAAGCAGGAGATCAGGAGTTAAAAGCCAGTCTCGGCTACTTTAAGGGAGTTGGACATCAGCCAGAGAGCTTATATGAGACTACAACAACCCAAGTATGGTTTCACTGGAAATGCTACTTCGGGTGAAGGGTGACAGCCATAAGGACTGACTCAGGAAAAGTCAGCTGGGTGGGCATGGCCTGTTCATCCCAAGAGCTTCTTTGAAACACTGTAGCCTGAGCTAGCAGCCAGGGCAGGGAAAATGACATCTGGCATCTCTCCTTACAAACGAGGCTGAGGAAGGTCCCAACAACAGCAGAACTCTTGCTCTGTGCCTGACACAGTAATGGTGACTTGAGCACCCAGCAGGTACCTACTACAGTGTTGGAAATGCATGGTGCATGTGTTCAGCCCTGTTTAGAGCGCCCCCCCATCACAGCACTGTGAAGAGTAGAGCGGGTATACTGCAGTGAGCACAGGAAGGCCTGCTGCGTCCCTAATCAACCGCGACCTGGTCTCTGGCATGTCCTGGTGCTTCAAGAGGACAGTGCAGCTTGAGGTTTGGCTTTAATGTTAATGGTTAATTTAATGATGAATGAGAACCGAAAGTCAAATCCCAGCTGCAGGATAGCAAAGATGAGCTTTTGTTGGGTGCCCAGGGTACATTTTGGCTGCCCAAGAAGACTGACTTGGGGAATTCAATCTGTTCTGGGGAATCCTTGCTGTGGTAGGCAAGAGTCTGACAGGCAAGAGCCTTCAGCTACAAAAGGAACGCAGCAAGGCAGGCCACCACGGCATGGCACACGGGCACATTTCCACTCTTCTCCCAATAATGAACTTTTGGGTCCTTCACTCTTCCTGCTCACTTTGCTGGACCAGAGCCCTGATCTGCAGGTTCTCCACACAGACTCTGGAATGTGGAAGTGTCTGACTACAGCGAAGTCAGACTGCGGCGAAGTCAGAGCTGGCGCCCAGGCTGACAGACAGACCCATCACCTCCATGCAGCCAACTCCAGCTAGCCTGCAGCTGACCTCCAATGGACTTCCTAAGGGACAGCATAGACAGGCCAGAGACAGGATAGGGAGCAGGCGTGTGCTATATTCTCAGCTTCACTGGTAGCAGCTCCCCTAACACATTTTTGAAGCAGTAACTTTTCAGACATACGGACATGTGGCAGAGGACAAGAGTTCAGAGCAGGGCACTCAGAACAGGGAGCATTGTCCTTTGGAGCACACAGCATCTGGTTTTCCTCCATCCACTGCTAATACTGAAGCTCTACTTAAAAACCCAACTGAGGTAATGCAAAACTGGTGCAAACTCTAAAATCATGCAAGAAGCCTCAGGACCTTTCAGGAGTATCTACATATGAAACTGAGTCCTACCAAGAATCTACTAGGAGGCAAAACCAAACTAAAACAAAGGGAAACACTTGTGCCAGGGTCAGACACTCACTCGTGTTGATTAGTATGTGGCCAGCCTGCCCACAGCTGCAGAAAAGCCCAAGAAGCTTCAACTTGTTTCTCTTACTCACTTTATCCATCCAGACAAGGGTCTTTCCCCCACCGCAAAGGGTAGTTTTCTCCAGAAGAACAATGAGGTGCCAAAGGACAACTATCCGATCACTGACTGCCCAGACCGCAACCATCCACAAACTTTCCATATATATATTTATAGACATTCCTATGACAAAAGTCAACTTATTCTGCATTGCTGTCCCTCTTCCATGTGTGTGTGTGAGAGCGAGTTCTGTGAGCACGTTGTATGTTGTGTGCTTACGCATGCGCGCACACAAGTGCACACATGCTTTCCTACATTTGCACACATTTACCAGCCAAAGATCAATGTGACTTGTTCTCCACCTTACCATACTGAGGTGAGATCTCTCAGAGTCTGGGAACTGTTAATTCAGCAAGTCCAACTGGCCAGTAAGCTCCAGGAAACCTTCTATCTGCCACCCCAGGGCTGGAATCACACATGCACACTGCCACACCAGGCTTTTTTATGTGGGTGCTGAGGGTTGGAACCGAGGTCCTCATGTTTGTGTGGCAAGCACTTTACCAAGTGAGCCATCCCCCCCCCAGCTACTTCTAGTTTTCTGGTCTCTGTTCTAGTTAAGGCTACTATTGCTATGATGAAACACCGCAACCAAAAACAAATTGGGGAGGAAGGGTTTACTTGGCTTACACTTTCACACTGCAGTCCATCGCTGAAGGACATCAGGACAGGAACTCAAACAGGGATGGAACCTGGAGGCAGGAGCTGATGCAGAGGCCATGGAGGGGTGCTGCTACTGGTTTGCTTCCTCTGGCTTGCTCAGCCTGCCTTCTTACAGAACCAGGACTGCTAGTCCAAGGGCAGCACCTCCCACAATGGGCTGGACCCTCCCCCAACAATCACTAATTAAGAAAATGCCTTACAGGCTTGTCTATAGCCTGATCTTATGGAGACATTTTCTTATTAATTTATTTATTTTACATAGCTTCCCCTCCCTCCTCTCCTCCCATCCCTTTCTACACCTCCCTCTCCCCAATCTTATTTGAGGTTCCTTCCTCTCTGGTGACTCTAGCTAGCATCGAGTTGACATACAATTAGTAGCACAGTCATGAGAAGTGGACAAGAGGGTGCTGGGATTAAAGGCATTTGAACAATGCTCAGCTACCGGTCCTTTAAGTCCTCTAGGGGAATTGTACCAAACACATGTCCTTGAGTTCTTGTGTGTGTGTGTGTGTGTGTGTGTGCGTGTGTGTGTGCGTGTGTGTGTGTGTACTGCACGCATGTGTTTGCATGGGAGAGGGTTGTGGCACACACACGGTGAGTCCAGAGGAGAGCATCACATGTCCTCCTCCGTAGCTCTGTCTCACTTCACTGAGATAGAGCCTCTCATCAGATGTGAATTTACTGCCTTCCTCTCTGGATTTGCATACGACAAATGACCCATTCCAGAGACAAGAGTTCAAGTTATAGAGACACCCACTGAGGAAGCCATGTGCACTCTTCCTTCCTGTCCAAGGCTGGCAGATAAAAATGCCAAAAGAGTGGGCAAGAGGAATGGGCACCTCGTGAATAAGGGGTCTTGGAGCTGCAGGGAGCTGCATGAAAACACAGGAAGAGCACCCTGCTGTGGGAGCACGCCAAAGCCTAAGACTGCATACAGTGGCTTTTTCTGAAGTGTATGTGGAGTATCTCACAGCCCTGTCATTCAGCCTAACAAAAACAAAAGAATCAAGATGCCTGGGACAGGAGAGACACTAGAACAGGATTGTGTGAGAAGCAGTTGGGGAGCTTGGGGCCCCAGCTCAGTAACACCTGGGGCTACCTAGGTTGGCACCACCCAGGACTCTGGGTACTTAGCACAGATGTTACCTTGTTTGTTATTCCGAGCTGCATTCTGCCTGTTAGGAAACACAGCCCTACTCAGACTCATTTGCCCAAGTTCAGAGGGCCAATAAAACCAAATGAACAGAGGAGGCCTTTAAGGCAGTGTCCCAGCCTGCTGTGCTCCATGGCTGGAACCACCACTTGCCTGTGACAGGTTCATTAGAAAAGAGCAAGGGGAATGATGGCACAGCAGATCGCACTACCCCCAAAGTGGGAAACATTCACACTGAATTCCCTCTCCTTCAGCATTTGTTATGAAAGAAAACAGCCTTAGGGCTAGGACACCTTTCCCCACAGCATGCTCCCCAGCTCTCTGGAGTGGCCCGTTGAGAGCTCAGATTAGGAGCCTCTCTGAATCACCCCCAAATGAGATGGTACTGCAAGAACCAGTGTTTGGGAGCAGGCCTGCTCCAGCTCACCATATGGCACTCAGGTACCAGGCCAGCCTAGCGGTCACTGGCTCTACCCCTTGCCTTGTGGGAATTCAATACTCATTGCTTTTGTGAAACTGCTACCTCTCTTTCCTCTCGAGGACTCCATGCTCTTATTAGGCACATCACTATGACCTCCATTTTCAACTGGAAATCCATGGATAACCAGACTTGCTGGTGCAGGCATATATAACCCCAACTACTCAAGAGATTGGGTGAGGAAGGTCTTCCTGGACTACATGTTAAATCAAGTCCTGGGCTAGAGAATGAATTCAGGGCCAGCCTGTGCAACTTAGTGAGATCCTGTCTCAAAATGAAAAACAAAATTAATCCTAACATTTGAGAGGTAGGGATAGACGGATCTCTATGAGTTTCAGGCCAACCAGAATTACATAGTAAGACCTTGTCTCAAATAAACAAAACAAAACCAAAACTCAAAAAGAGCCAGCTGCATACTTCAAAGTATATAACCCAGTGGTAGAGCACTTTCCTAACAATGGCAAAACTGCAGGGTCCAGTTTCTTC
>LOJH01035339.1:685-11728 GCA_001685095.1 Ellobius talpinus | reverse complement strand
GAAGTGATGTAAGAGTCCCCTTTGTGTGCTGTGATTACCATTAATGAATGAAGAAACTACCTTGGCCTGTTGATAGGGCAGAACTTAGGTAGGTGGGGAGGACTAGAATCAATGCTGGGAGAAAGAGGAGTGGAGTCAGAGATGCCATGTAGCCACAGGCAGAGAAAGATGCAAAACTTTGATGGTAAGCCACAACCACATGGTGATACACAGATTAATGGGGATGGGTTAAATTAAGATATTCGAGTTAGCATATAAGAAGCTAGAGCTAATGAGCCAAGCAGTGATTGAATTAATACAGTTTCTCTGTGGTTATTTTGGTTTGAGGCAGCCAGGACAAACAAACAGCCCTCCCCCTACAAGTGAAGTGTAAACTTCGTAAAACAAACAAAGGCAATTCCATATGTTATTACCAAATGAAGACTCAAGTACCAGGACTGGGTTACATCCAATTGAGTTGTTGGCCAAAGGGGCACCATAGAAATAATCAAACAATCTGGGCTATTGCCAAGACAATAGATTTCTTTCCACAAACTTATAGCAAGGTCCCATGGTTGAAGCAACACCCACAGATTCAAAGAACATAAAAAGGTCAAGCTGGTGCCTACACAGAACTTTCACAACCATGTTGTAGTGTTATTGGTGAAAGAAGGTACTTTGCAGACAAGCTGATTTTAAATATTTAATGGAAAACATAGAAATATTACTTGAATTAGAAATCTCTTGCAGCAGTAAAAGTTTATTCTACTGATAAGCAAACATCATTTGTAACATGATACAGGATTGTATTAAGTAAATTAATATGCCATTGTATCAATAACAATAGTAAAATAATAGTCAGTTGAATAGAATTTGTGTTACATTTCCAACCAAACATTTAGGCATGTATTATTTTGATGCTTTTATTTATTCATTTATTTACATATATGTTTATGCAGAGGAATATGAAGTATTTTGATGCTTGATACCATCCATTTAGATAGTTATTATGAAGAAGAAAATTAAAAAGAATTGGAACCTCAGACTATACTAATATTTGTTGACTAGCTGCATGAGTTCACAAGCCTCATTTGAACATTATATAATGAGAATCAGTCCCATAGGCACGGTCTCCCTGGTGACCAGAATGGAAATTTTCAAAAATGAACCAGCCTTTCCTCAGCAGTCTTATTTGTCAAATCTTCCCTGACAAACAGATACTATGCACCTTATCACTCCAGGTGTGTAAATCCTCAATCACTCTTTCTGGAGTGGATGGGGGAATGCTATGGGGGGATAAGTAGAGGGAATGGGAGGAGGGGAGGGAGTGGGAAACTGGATAGGTATGTATAATGAAAAAAGGTAGTTTGTTTTCTTTTTAAAAAATAAAAGAAAAAGAAAAACAAAAAAGAAAAAAAAGAAAAAGAAAAGCAATATAATACAGATATACAGGAAGACAGCAGATAATGCATTCTATATTTTACAATTAGATAGATGATATAAATGTGGGAAAATGTACATCTGTAAAGCATAAATGATGAAAATATTTTATATTTATCATACATAGATTGAACATTTATAAACAGGAAACCAAAGGGAAAAATGATAGTTCAACAAAATATTTATGAAAAAGTTGCATAAAACAGTTCCTTAAAATGATATATAAATATAGAAGAAATAAAATTAAAAATTTTTGAATGGCATCCATACCTGCAAGCACAGAAGAAATAAAATTCAAAATTTTTGAATGACAACTACAAACATGAACAATCAGATCAGATATTGGCATGAAATATTTCACATGACCTCTTCAGCCACAGAGAAACTGAGAAATCACTATCCAGGAAAATTGTGAAGAGAATATGTTTCAAATAGAGAAGTATTGCAAACGACAAACTGATGTTCTCAGAGGTGCTTTAAGAAAAAAAAGAAAGAAAAGAAAAAAAGAAAGACAGAAACTGGCATATATCATATATTTAAAAGTTTTTGTCATTATCAATCCATATTCAAATACTTTAATAACTGTTAGAGAGAAAATTATATTCTTAAGAATGAAGCCACATAAATCCAAAGTATCTGCAGTAATACACATTTAATTTGAAGCTCAAGAGACTGAAATTTGCATCCAGAAAATGGTAACATTATTCATATTTGCAAGGTAGTTATGTCATTATAAAGTTAAACAAATTCCCTTCAATGCAGAAACACAGACCTAGTTCAAGAATTGAGTAAAAAGTTATTGCAGTGTATTGTGTAATGTTGTAATTTTATTGTAAATGAATATCATCCACCAATCAAATAAAAGCGGGGAAGAATAAAATGTGGTTTTGTAAATCTTCAATAGTGTACATAGTGTACATAGTGATTACCTATTATATATTTTAATATATGTGTGTATTTATTTTTCTCATGTAAATTATCTCCAAAAATATTCCTCATTTTTTATATTGAACAATTCATTGTTCTAGCTTTTACAAAGTAGAGTCATTTTCATTATCATTTCTTACCCAACCATGCAACTGAGGTCCAGATCTAGCTGCTCCCATCCATCTGTAACTTAGCATCCATTAATTAACCTTTTGCTAGCCTTACAGCCTCTCTGCCCTCCCAGCCTTTGGTTAACACCATCCTGCTCTCAACTTGTAAGGAATTAACATTTTTGAGAGTCTCCATATGAGATCAGTCAGTACTTAACCTCTGTGTTTGGCTTATTTCATTTGCTATAATTCATTGCAATTCCATTTATATTCAGACTAAAATCAGGATTCTTTCATTTCTATGGCTGAATAGCATTTCGTGAGGGATATATGCAACAATTTCTTTTCCCATCTATTGGTTGTTAGGCACTCATAATTTTCAGTTTTGATTTACGTGAATGATTATATAGAAATATGAAAATGTAGACATCTTTTTCACATTTGATTTTCTTTTCTGTCAGTACATCCAAAATTGATACATGGCAATATATTATTATTTCAAGTTTTCTGAGGAAGTTCCAATTCTGTTTTACACATTAATTATAATGAATGGCATTCCTACAAATGGTGTGAAAAATTTTCTTCTTCTCAATACTTGCTGTCATTTATGTTTTGACAACAGCTCTTCAAGCTAAAGTGACTACTATTGTCAATGTGATTTGATTTTCCATAGTGATAAGTGTGGTAATTATTTTTTCTTGTTAACCATTTATTTTTTTCTTTCTTAGAGAAATATCAATTATAAATATTGCATATGTATATCATGATGTTTTTAAATACTATTTAGTTGAAATCTTTAGATTTCTTGACAGACATCTAGCTTTCAAATGATTCATCAGGTTCTGTATGTTGGCTTTTCACTAAGTTTTGATTATGTTTGTGTATGATAAAGCATTTGGTTTGATGTAAATTTTTGTCAGTTCTTATTGTGATTCCTGTTGAAAACTTAACTCCTTATCACTCAAGAGATCTCTCTTGAACCTCTCACGCAAAATAAACAAGCAAACAAAAAACAAAATCAGTAACAGAAGCTTTAAATAGGGACTCTATTTTTTACCATGTTTTGAGATTTTGCTTGCTTGAGTGTTTTAAACAGGGACTCTATATGTACTCAGGCTGGCCTCAAGTTCATAGTACTCCTAAATATTCTTGCTGTTGGAATTACAGGAGTACACCTCCATGCCCAGCACCATTTTAAATTTATTATGTCCTATTTTCATATTTCTTACTTGGATATGCTTGAATATGTGACAATAACTCTGTTTATAATGCTTCACTATTTTAGCCTTTATAATAAAAAAGGAGAATGGTTTATGTACCATATTTGTAATACCAGACCATGCTTAAATTATCTGTCTAATTGATGCTTAGAGCAAGTTTTGCCCATTCTCGTTTTCCTCTTGCTTATTATTATTTCTATAGCTCTCCTTAGCATTTCTTTAAGTAAGGACATGTTAGTAATAAAGTTAGGTCAGCTTTTGTTTTCTAATAGTAACTTACCTACCTTTAATTTCTAAAGTATTCCTCTATTTTATGCAATGATTTTGTTTGACTGGTTGATGCTTTACCATGACGGTGGTGTGAAACCACTTTCAACTCAGCTTACCCATAATGTGTCTGGTAGCTTCCATTGAGACAAACATTTATTTTGCATAATGAAAATTTGATAAATCTTATGGT
The DNA here is from genome assembly GCA_001685095.1 of Ellobius talpinus. NCBI lineage: Eukaryota > Metazoa > Chordata > Mammalia > Rodentia > Cricetidae > Ellobius > Ellobius talpinus. Next base: position 7,592 of record LOJH01035339.1, on the reverse strand, counting down.
TTAGTAGGTCATGTTATATCTTTTCAAATAGATTTATTCTTTGGAAGCTAATACCCATGTATAATGCATTCTGATGATTCCCACACCTTGCCTTTCAACTCTTACTTTCTCCGTGCTAAGACCTTTCCCATATTCATGTCCTTTTGTTTCATGACTTATAAATTTATGCAGGGTAGTTCATGTGACCATGGTTATAAAACTATTTATTAAACTACAGTGTATTCCCTATTGACTTCACAAACAAATCAATGACTCCTCCCACAACATCATCCAGTCATAACCAGTAGTTCTTCCTTGATGTGTAATGCTCAGTCTCTCCCACATCCATGACTGAGTGTTAAAGTGTTCAGTCTTCTGTAGATTGAGTTCAGGTAACCATGATTGCTTTAAATTCATGTTTCAGGTAGGTATGTCATACCCAGAAGAGAGCATTTCATAACCACTTTCTGGCTCTGAAATAATTCAGCACTTACTTTATATTCAAATTCCTTTCTTTCAATGTTGTCTGAGTTTTAAAAGGAATTATATAAATGCCTGTTTCAGGCTGATCATTCAGAAAGCATGTATTCTTAGTACCTTGATCAGCTATAATCCCTGATTTAACCACTATTTACTACAAATGGAAGCTTCTTTGATGAAAACTGATGAAAGGAACATCTGTGTATGGATATAAATGTAAGAAGAAGGGATTTTGACACCATATCCATTCAGCAAAACAACAGTTAAAATGCTCATCACAATCCCAGGGTCTGTGATCTTCCTGTATATATTTTTGGTCAGATTTCCACTATTACATATCAAGATTTTCCTTTGGAGTGCACTTCAAATTTAATCAGAAAATGATTAATTACTGTAGATGGAAGTTTAGGTCCCACCTGATTCCACAGTCATTCAGTCCCAAAGAAACACACAGAGGCTTATATAATTATAAATTCTTTGGCCTGTTAGCCCAGGCTTATTATTAACTACCTCTTACAACTTAATTTATCAATAATTTTTTATGTGACTTTGTGCCTTTTCTCAGTAAGGCATTACCATCCTGTTTCCTGTGCATATGACTGCGGAATGACTCTCTGCCTTTATTCTTCCCAGAATTCTCTCAGGCTGGTCACCCTGCCTATACTTCTTGCCTGTATACTGGCCAATCATCATTGTATTACACCAATATGAGGGACAAATCTTTATAGTGTATAAGAGCATTATCCCGTAGCAGGATGCCCCATAATTGTCATGATGTTATTGCACCAGTAGGTATGACTCTGCTTTTCAGATTGATGATTCAGAAATCAACGTCTATAGCTAATTAAAATTATTGGTAGGTTTTTACCTTTCAACAACCTTCATAGCACCTTCTGGAACAATGCATATTGGCCAATGACTAGAGGTATGTAGGAGCAGGCTTTCAATTATCTTATTGTGTCTTTCTCCATGTTTTTTCTAATGCTATTTCTTTGAACAATTTTTCTAGTTATTTGATATTCTTAAGTCCACCTTGAGAAAAAATTACTCACATATTTGTTCATTTAATAGTATACCAAAATTCAAATAATGTTCATATGTCTTTATTTTTTAAAATTCTCCTCCAGCAGTGTATTTTCATTTGACCTGTTTCTACCTCACTTTTTTTATCTACTATGATTTACTATGCTGTTAATGATTTCTATGATAGTTTATATTTTGTTAGTGTAGTTTTACTCATTATTTTATCTACTTATTGTAAATTTGTTGCCTTTACTTAATTTCTTTTACAGGGTATTGATAATACTTGTGTTTGTGTTATGATTTATTTATTTATTTTTGTTTATTTTTGCTTCTCAATTTTTTCACATAGGTTATCATATTCTCTATTTTAGAGTGACTTATTACCCATTACTATCTGGACTTTCTGATATTATATTCCCAAATTAGGTGTTTTTCCACCTTCATTTATGTTTTTGATGATCATTGGTATGTGGCATCACCCAGAGAGTGAAAAATTAATATGTTCATCCCATTCTTTATTTTTTGATTTTACTTGTGTTATCTAAAGTCCCAGAATTTCTAGTAGTTCTTATTTTCTCTGTCTCTGTGGACATTTCTGCTATTTCTTTAGCCCTGCAGGGCCTGATAAATCTGGGTGTCAATGAAGTCTGCAGTTTGTTGTCATTACTTCAGCAGTATTTGGTGGCAAAGTCCAGATTTGCTATAAGACCCCAGTAACATTATGAATCAGAATGAACCCAGTGTGTGGCCAAAAGGGCAGCCCTCACCTATCTCTCTATCTGGGACACAGGTAAACCAGTTAACCTCTCATAGTCACTGTCCTGTGTTCTTAGACTCTGAGATTTCTCCATACTCTGATATTCACCATAGTGGGACCTGCTCCAAGTCCTTTTTTTGTAACTCAGTATTTAGTTCCATTTTTTTCTTGCCATTAAAAATGACTGTACCCATTTTTGTGCTGCCTCAGGTTGAAAAGAGGTGGTTTTGACTACCAACACTAACAAGCAAAGATTAACTTCTATGCCTGTAGTCTGCTAAAATCAGCATTAACTGGAGAGGAAGATTTGAAGTGGGAATTGAGTGGAACCCTTGAATTCAAGAGCATTTAGTCTGAAACTGCTGAGCTCCAGAGGACTCTGAAACAGCATTACTTTTTGAATATCACTCAGGTTCCTTTTTGTATTAGTTACTCTACCTATTGCTGAGATAAATATTCTACAAAAAACATATGGAAGAAAGCTTATTTTAGCTCAGAGTTTAAGGTTACAATCGGATATGGCCAGGAAGTCACAGCAACTGGATTTTAGGCAGCTTGTAATACTGCAAACAATCAAGAAGCAAAGAGCAATGAATAAATATGTTCATTTTGCCTTTTCCTTTTCAGCCACAGACCTTCTAGAGGTAATGCTACCATTTACAGTGATTGCATCTTTCCAAATCATTAACCTCATTTAAATAATTCTCCACGGGCATGTCTATAGGATTGTCTCATCAAGTTGACCATTGATATTAACCAGCACATTCCTTGGATTGCTGTTAGGGTATAAGGGCCAGCAGGTATTGCTGTGTAGCTATAATTATGTAATCTGTTTGGCTTGAAGAATGAGATCTCTCAGATTCTAGGGATGGGAAGTATTGTCAATAAGAATATGACAAATTCTAAAAAGGAGTCTAATGGTGTCAGTTCATCATTCTTGAGAAAATACCCAGAACAACAGAGACAAATAAACAGCACAGTGAACCAAAACTCAAAGAAGATATGCAACTACTTAAGATTTATTAAAAAATATAACAATAATATTATATATTGATTACATAATTATTAAATAGTAATAATTATAACTATTTATCATCATTGATGTTGAGAATTTATACATCATTTGAAGAGAATTTTGAAAACTTTTATTCACTTGGAAATTTGCAAGCTATAAGAAATAATCACCATTGCCTTTAAGACGCTGTCAAGTCTGTGGAGTCACAGAAGTTGATGATTTTATTCTAGAGAATGACTTTGAGTAATTTATCATGGATTGTATAAGCCCCTATCCATCTTGAAAAGATATCAATAAGCATCAGGATATATTTATGACATTGATAAGTAAGCATTTGAATAACATTTAATTGATCATCCTCATTGCTATAAGTCTTACAGTCTATAAACACCTTACGTATGTGCATGTCATAGAATCTAACTAGGAAAGTAATCTGTGAGTCTAGGAATGTGATACAGGTTTTAAATTAGGGTCTCCGATCCTATACTTTGTTATTAGACCATGGATAAGGCAATTCACACAGCTGGGCCAGAAAACAATATTTCCTTTGAGTTGGAGTATTAACATCAACAGGAGTTCTTATACAAGTTCATTTAGGATGAATCCCTGGGTTATCAATAAAGGAAGAGATAAAATCCCCTGTATTGTATAAAATTAACTTGTTTACCTGCCATATCGTTGGATATAGTTTCTTGAGTTGAATTCCATAGGGAATCCTGATGTCCTCAGACTTTAAGGGAAACCAGCATTAGAGATGAAAAGTTCATCTGCACTTCAAATGGGGAAATATTACCTTTTGCTGTGGTTTTTCTCAAAAATAGGGAGTAAAGTCCTGTGTTTTAGAATCCTGGTAAGGGCTTTTTCTTTTCTTTTTTTTTCCTATGCCTTGGTTTATACTAGCTGTGCTAAGTATTGCCCCATTAGACTTTCTTCAACTTTGAGTTCTCTAGAGGAGCAGGTTATTATTTGTCTGATATATTGTTATAAATGAGGCTGTTTTGTGTGTATACTTATTTTCTCAGGGCCTTTGGACAGTCTTTGTTCTATATATGGAACTAAGTTCTCTGAATGCCCAATTTAAAAGTTAAATGGAGGAGCAATAGATATGGAGGAAAAGGGAGGTTGGGAGGGAGTGGGAGAAGGGGAGAGATGGCAGGTTGTTGTTGAAATATATTTCATGAGAGAAGAATAAAGAAAAAGAAAAATTAAATTAAATTAAAGGAATATCTTGGAAATCAACTCAGACCCGACCCACTACAGGGTCACATATGGAGACATGGCCTTATGTAGCAGCCCTGTCCTGGACAGGCCCTATTGTCACAGAGGGCCATGATGATGACTATGGTCAGGTTGGCCACCTCAGACTATGTCAGGGTCCAAGGACCATGCTGTTCCCAGGGTCATGCTGATATTGGTGGCTAGTGCTGTCACCTGTAACCATGGAAATATTTTGTCATGTGCCACTGCCTAGGGTCATGTCTGGTTTATGACCATGTGAAGATCCAGATCTAATGATTTGTCCATGGCTCTAGTTACCACTGAGGGCTGTGATGATACCTGGGCTATGGCCAGGCACCTGGAATCATGTTGGTGTTCGGGGTTCATGTCGCTGCTGTGACCTTGCTGATGTGAGTGGTCTGTGTTACCACTGGAACTATGGTAGCATCTGCGCCAATAAACTGCAGGCAAGGGCCATATCTGGGTCAAATGTCCGTCTACAGTTTGGGTCTGTGGTGATATGCATGACCTATATTAACACTTAACTGGAGTCATTGGAACCATGCTGTTTTGAGCTGGTCCTGAACACGTTGGTCCTGGGATGGCTGGTCATGTTCCTTGCTGGATATTGCAGCAAGCAAGTCAGCCCTACTCAAGGGAGAACTTGCCCCTACATTCAGAAAAGATGGCTCCACAACTCACCTGGGAAGCACACTAGAGATGACCATGTGGTCAGAGATGTAGGTGAGCCTACCCTGAGGTCATGAAAGCCAGAGTGTTTGTTGATCCCCCACTCTTCTGCCATGCAGTGGCATGGCTAAGGAAAAGATGCCCTTTCCTCTTTCTCCCCTGCTATTTATGAAAGGTGAGAGAGTTAGCCCTGGTCTCATGAGAGTAAGAGAACCAGCCTTGTCCCACCTCAGCGACAGAATACAGGAGAGCAGGCCCTGCATCTCCCCTGAGCAGTTAACTAGAGCTGACCCTGTTGTAAGGTCTCAGGTGAGCCAGACCTGAGTGGGTGAGACAAGAAGAGTTGGGCCTGTTGTGGAACATTTGTTTAACCAGGCAAAGATGTGTTACATTTGTTTAAGCTGTGGAATATTAATTTAGCTGTGTAAAGGTGTGATACAATTATTTATGTTGCATTTGTTTAATAATGTAAGGATGGGTGTTTAATAATGTATTGTGTTTGTTTCACATTGCCTGCCTAATTGTATGCCTGATTCATCTAATAAAATGTTAAACAGCCAATAGCTAGGAAGGTGAGGGATAGGTGGGGCTGCTGGGCAGAAGGAAATGTCCAGGGGCAGCCAGGCAGTTACCTTCCAGTCAGACATAAGAAGTAGTGAAAGTATGGTATGCAATAGAAGAAAGGCAAAAAGCTCTGAGAGAAAAGGTAGATAGCTGGGCAGTGGTGGTACATGCCTTTAATTCCAGCACCTGGAGAAAGAGGCAGGCAGAACTCTGTGAGTTCGAGGATAGCCTGGTCTACAAGAGCTAGTTCCAGGACAGGCACCAGAAACTACAGAGAAACTCTGTCTCGAAAATAAAAAAAAAGAAAATTTAGATAAAGAGAAACAGGTTAATTTAAGTTGGAAGAACTAGCCAGAAACATGCCTAAATTAGGCCATGCATTCATAACTAATAACAAATCTCCATGTCATAATTTATGAGCTGGTTGGTGGCCCAAAATGAAAAAGTCTGGCACAGGGCCCTACACCTTGCCTGGGCAAACAGTAGAACTGGCCCTATGTGATGTGGGAATCCCCTATGTATGCTGTGAATATCATTGGTTAATAAAGGAACTGCTTTGAGCTATAGCAAAGCTATAGGGGAACAGAGCTATGTGGGGAAAACTGAATGAAATGCAAGGATAAATGAGGAGGAGTTAGAGAGAAGCCATGGAGCTGCTACCTAAGGCAGATGCTAGGAACTTTACCCAGTAAGCCACTGCCACATGACAATACATAGATTAATGAAAATGAACCCATTTTACTCTTACGATGTAGGAGTTAGTCAATAAGAAGTTAGAGCTGATGGCAAAGCAGTGATTTAAATAATATGRTTTCTGTGTGATTATTTTGGGACTAAGCAGCCAGGAATGAAATGAGCAGCCTCCCTCCAACACATGGTGATGAGTGTGGGGGTCTTGGATCTAAGGGCCCAACCAAAAGCAACAGAACAGATGCCACTTTTTGCTGTAGGTTGCAGTGCTGCAGAGCTCCTCTGGATAGTGATGATGAGGGAAAGTTAGCAAGATGCTAACCCAGCTATCACTCAGACCCATAACCAGGACTATGAGTTGGACCACCCCAACATCCACCAAATCTATAAACTGTTGGAGCATGTGAAGGGATAAATCTACAGATTCAAGCCAGCAGTGATGTGGGATTCCCCTCTGTATGCTGTAAATATCATTGGTTAATAAAGAAACT